>AYEL01070553.1:0-25615 GCA_000484575.1 Olivierus martensii | reverse complement strand
CGCCGCGCCGTCGCATCCATTCTGTTTTGGTTAACATACGGTTCAGCATTTACATATAACCGTACTTTAATGCTAGGTCCGATGCAATATCGTTCAGTTAGACCTTTTTCATGCCGCTAGGTTTATTTCTTTAAAGTGGCGCTATGAAAAAGTCGGAAGACTAGTAAAAAATGCTCCAACGGAGCACGAAAAAGAAGAATATGATTGTCGACCACTGAAATGTTGAAGACAAGGCAGCCTACGACAAATGTTCAGTGTCCGACATCGACTGTCAATGTGCGGCCATTTTACATTTGCGCTGCCCCACTGAATTCGTGGGCTGACTGGACGTTTCGCCGACCCTATCATATCTTCATGTTATAATCTCATGAAAGGGTATGTAATAATAATTCAAAAGAAATAGGAAGAGGAGATAAAATACATATATATATATATATATATATACAGTACCTTATATATCACACAGGCATATTCAGTAATATATACTGTATAATTAGAATTTCTGTAAAGTTTTGAAAAAAAAATTTTTGATCCTTCTAATCAACTTTAATTTAAATTGCATTTTTCGCATTAATTTTGCTAGATTAAAATTTCTTTAAAGCAGGAGATTGAGATACATGTATTCTATAATTAAACAGTCATCAATCATAACTTATAGAAATTAGGAAAAAAGAATTTCATAAAATGAAAATGTTAAGAAAATAAATAGAAAGTATCAGGTAACATGATTTAAATAATAAGAAGAAAAAGTAAGTTTTATGAAATAGGCCATTAATATATATGTTACCGTCAAAATCCGAAATTAGTTAAAACCCGATTTGCCTAGTTGAAACTAATTTTAACAAAGCCCGTTCGTGAATACTAGTATTAACTAGTCAATACTAGAATTCACTAAGTCATTTTAGGGAAAAGTTATTCAGTTAGATAGTTAAAGGCGTTTCGATTTGTTCAGTTTATTAAAAACCGAGCTTTTCATTCTGGAATAAAACAGTCGCCCTATCGAGCCATGTTCGGGTTAGATCCAAGAATAGGACATGCGACTTCAGCATTCTCATCAGATGTTCTCGAAAACATTAAAGATGAGGACGAACTTCAGTAAGTCATCGAGATGAATGCGCAACAGAACGAAGCTGAGACCCCTGTTGAAGAAGAACATGAGGCTGATCCTCGTGGAATTTACATCACATCAGCCAGGAGAGAAGCTCACGAAAATTTGTCTAAACAGGCCAAGAAAATGAAACGTATCTCCAATGCCATCCATCCCCCTGGTGAAGTAGGAGATAATGTCGTAAACCCAATCCCAGTATGGACAAAACCAAGGCAGATTTTCGAAATATCATTGGAGTTGTGCTAGAAAAAATGAAGATCTGTACAAGATCGGAATTAATGATGGAAAGGTGGATAAATTATATTACAGGTAAGTTTTGTGTCTTTTATGTATTTGTCACTATTTAGAGAATGCCCAAAATATGATTATAAAGAAAATATGTTTTGTAGATCGGAATTTGACGTTTGTCGGGAGAAATTCCTGATGCCCGAAGAGGTACCAGATACAGATATTTCTTTGAGGATGGCCGCTAAGAAACCGGCGATGGCCCACAAGGGTTACCATGTTGTGTTTGCGTGAAAGGTTGCATTTCGAAAAGATGCTTGCGCAAGAAGAAAAGAATTCTCTGCAATTTCTTTCATCCCTAGGTCTCTTTTGTCACTAACATTTTTAATGACTCTTGCTTTAATGACTTACTTAAGTCAAGTCATGCAAAGAAAATAACGTTATTAATATAAAAGGAGCGGAAGAAGTGAGCAGTGCGTGGAAGTACGCGGTAGAAAATCACTGCTCCTAAATTGTGAACTTATATTAATACTCAGGTTCTAAATTGTATAATAGGTTAAGTTAATTCTATATTTATTGTGTGTTATTGTATTCCTTTATTAATTATGTGTATTACTTTGCTTATGGTGAGCATTGATTTCCTGTGGAACAGTTGCTTAGAACAATTTACGTATTTTATATATGTGACGTGATTTAAAATGTAAAGTTTGAATTATTTTTCTATCTTGAATTTGTTCCATGATTCCATTGAATTTGTAAACTGAAGATGGTATCAAAGATACCGAAAGCATTTTTTGAGTTTTAATAAAATAGTGAAGTGACATTAACTGCTGAAGTGCTTGTGTTCAAGGTTGTTATTTTATTTAATAGCAGTTTTTAAAAGTTTTAGTTAATTTAGACTGCATTTTTTGAGTTTTAATAAAGTAGTGAAGTGACATTAACTGCTGAAGTGCTTGTGTTCAAGGCTGTTATTTTATTTAATAGCAGTTTTAAAAAGTTTTAGTTAATTTAGACTGCGGAGCCGGCAGTAAAAGAATGGAACAGTTTAGACGTTACATGAAATTTAAGAAGAAGCTAGTTAGAACAGAAGAAACATGGCTCTTCCTGAAAGAATGTCGTACCAACAGTGTATTTCCGATGTCAATCCACAGGATTACTCTCCCAATTCTTTCCAAGAAGGTACTGTTTAATACTAAAGTAATTTGCCTTAAAAATGCAATAATAGAAGCCAAGAGAAGGTTCTATAAACTAAAAGCAATCCTAAAGCCAGTATCTGATTCCCTAGGCTCCACAATAAATGCATTTCTAGTACCATGCATTGCTGACTTTAACTCTAGAATGTTAGTTTTTAAAGACAAGTTAAGAAGAGTACATATTAGAAAACTGAAGTGGATCTTTAAAAAACAGCTTAAACCAAAGCAGAAATATGCGCTCCCACTAAAGGATGTAGTCACGATTCTAGATGACGTACAAGTTCCGGAGTTTGCGAGTGAGTTGCTCCAAAAAGGCCCTGCATGTGCCCTATTCGAAAACCCTAATATATTAGATGATATACCGGTCCTAGAAAGATTTCTAGAACCAGTAGACACTCTAGAAGCAGAAAGAATGCGTTGGGAGTTCGTGAAAGAGCATAATAAAGAACAAAGTAGATATGTAAGAAACGTGAGAGATTTGCCATGTAGGAATGACAGTATAGTTAAAAAGAAGCTTAAGTGGATCAATGACTGCCACATAACAATCACGAGGGAGGATAAATCAAAAAAGCTCACTATATTAAAGACGGAAATGTACGAGGCATTCCTCCAACAATACATAGTAGATTCAGGAGCAGTAGTGATACAAAAGAACCCTACAGAGAGTTTGAGCAATAAAGTTAGTAAGCTCCTCAGAAAGAAGAAACTACCCCATTTTATCAGTAAGAAAAAAGTGGTCAACCCAACCTGTCCCAGATTATTTGCTTATATAAAGGCCCATAAAGACCCTATTGTGGCTAGGCCGATAGTTGAAAAGACTTACAACATAGAAAGACAGCTAGCTAACTGGAGAGTTTGACTAAGCTAGAAGGATATGAATATCAAGTAAAATCGGCACAAGATTTTTCTAGAACACCTGAATGTTTATACACCAACAGGAAATGAAACAATGTCAATGCTCGATTTTGAGTCCCTTTATCCCTCCCTTAATATAAATGCCACGTGTCTACTATTCTATTGCTTTATACTTGAGCATACACAAGAGGCAGAATCGGACCCTGAGATTCTAAGAGAAATTGCTCACTTAGTTTGCCATAACTCCTTCTTCACATTTAAAGGCATATACTACCATCAAATTAAAGAAGTCCCTATCGGAAGTCTGATGGCAGGGGTCCTGGCCGAAATAGTGGTAAGAGAAATGGAAAGACAAGTACACAGTCTAATAAGATCTAATGCAGTCATGTACTATAGATATGTAGACGATATATTTGTAATGTGGAGTAAGGAAAGTAAAGCAGTAGAGCTGATGAATGCCTTCTATAAAGAACAATATGGTCTCAACCTTAAATTAACCCTGGAAGACAAAGAAGAAGTGAGTTATCTAGATATAAAAGTTTTTCTGAAGAACAGAAGAGTAGAAACAACTGTGTATGTTAAACCAACCACAACACCAGTGCTAATCCCAAAATGGTCCTTTGATCCCTGGAGCTACAAAAAAGTCATCATTTGTTGCATATTTTAGAAGATGCCTAACCCATTGCTCTAATGAAATATACAGAAAACAGGAACTAGAAAGGATATACTTCTGGGGCAGGAAACACAGCTATAACAAAAGCTTCATGAAGAAAAAAACAGATTTTTAATAAAGTATTTTTGGGTTCAATAATTCATCATCAATAACCTATAGAATGTAATATAGATTATTGCTGATTATTGTAGTCATATTATTTTTATTTCTAAAATTCAAGGAATGATTTATACATGAATATCAATGGTTTGATAGTAAATTAAATGAGTTAAACTTATATAAAGATTGGTTTATATTCAAATATATACAATATCTGTAAAAGATATATAAATATATGCATAAGTTACTATATATTTCAATATTAATTTATTTTTAGTTTAGAACTTGTGGAAACTAAAACATGTAATGACCTCTGCAATAACAGAAATATGCTTTGAATATAAACAATTTTACCCAATTTTGTGTGTATTTCTGCATAACAAAATGGCTGAACAGAATGAAACTACAGTGGTATCTTAACAAACTTAATTCATTTCTGTTCTGCTGAAGTGCTTGTGTTCAAGGTTGTTATAGGAATAAACTTCATATTATCCTATAACAACAAATTTTTTCTTGAACAGCTGCTGAAGTGCTTGTGTTCAAGGTTGTTATAGGAATAAACTTCATATTATCCTATAACAAATTTTTTCTTGAACAAACAGATTTTTAATAAAGTATTTTTGGGTTCAATAATTCATCATCAATAACCTATAGAATGTAATATAGATTATTGCTGATTATTGTAGTCATATTATTTTTATTTCTAAAATTCAAGGAATGATTTATACATGAATATCAATGGTTTGATAGTAAATTAAATGAGTTAAACTTATATAAAGATTGGTTTATATTCAAATATATACAATATCTGTAAAAGATATATAAATATATGCATAAGTTACTATATATTTCAATATTAATTTATTTTTAGTTTAGAACTTGTGGAAACTAAAACATGTAATGACCTCTGCAATAACAGAAATATGCTTTGAATATAAACAATTTTACCCAATTTTGTGTGTATTTCTGCATAACAAAATGGCTGAACAGAATGAAACTACAGTGGTATCTCAACAAACTTAATTCATTTGTCTGTAGTTCATAACTTGAATAATCTGTATCTTGAAACCCAATTTTCCATTTTATCTTATGGGAAATCAATTAATCCGTTCCGAGATTTAGAAATTTTGAAAACAAAAAAAAAAATATGCATTTGTGTACAATTATTATTTTTACTTTTGAAATTCTTCAAATATGTTGCATAGTTTTTCTACAAGAAAGGGTTGAGAAGTTAAGGTCATTAGCTAACCCAGATGCTCCCTCCAGCACACTCCAGGAACAAATTAACCTGTAAAGCTGAAAACTATCTATATTTTTATAGATTATTTTAGTGCACCACACAAAGAAGATACAAAAGAAATCACTGGAAGAAGACCCATTTCAGAGTTTTCATAAGCTGAGATACAACTATATTTGGATCAAAACTATTTTTGATAATAAATAAATAGAATATTTACATAAAAGTATTTTATGAAATAAAAATATAGATAGTTTTCAGCTTTACAAGTTAATTTGTTCCTGGAGTGTGCTTGTAAAGTAAGAACTTGTAAACCAAGAATCAATTTCTGCTAGATATAATGTTAGAAAAAAGAAATTTCATTCTCAACAGTGAAATGTGACCATGATAAAATTAAAAACAATAGTTTATGATTAAACAATGATTTATTTATTTAAAGAAATGAAAACAAAGTCTTTAAAATCAAACAAATTATAATAATAATGAAATTATTTGTATCATATAAATGTTAAAGAATTTTTATTCTTAATTATTATTGAGAGTAGTGTTTCCGGGCGAGAATTCCTTCCCACCCGTTCCCGAATCCCGAGGAAAGTTTGTCGGGAAATTGGGAAAATAGGCTCCTAGAACCCAGTATTATTCACAATGGGAAATAAACATACTATTCACAATGTATCTTTTAGACATTTTCCCTCAATAACATTGTAATATTGTGTTACATTGCATTTGCTTGCATTTTTAGTGGTGTGTAATATTGTGTTACAATATTACACACCACTAGAAATGCAACCATGACACCAGAATCAGATAAAACATAACCAGCTAATTTAAGCTCTTATAAATTGATACATATTTGATCATGAAGAACAGAAAACAGTTTGTGTTTACATAGAAAAATATTTATTTTCACAACCAAGGATTTGAATACACAGTCATATTCAGGTGAATTAACTAAGGAAATCTAAAGTAGCTTACCTTAATATGACATTATAATCAAATCCTGGGCTATGAAAATAAATATTTCTCTGTGTAAACACAAACTGTCTATGTTTTCCACGAAAAATAGTTTCCATAAAGACATTATAATCAAATCCTGGGCTATGAAAATAAATATTTCTCTGTGTAAACACAAACTGTATATGTTTTCCACGAAAAATAGTTTCCATAAAATAATTGCTGATACTATCAACCATATTCGATCAGACTGTTTGCCGCTGACAATTGTGTTGTATGTTAATACATTGTGTGATATACGTAAATTCTCACTGTATAAGTTTGGTTAAATAAAGTTTGCATTAATTACATTGTTTATATTTTGAGAAAACCTGAAATGTAACAGAAACCTAGTCAAAATGATACCGTAGTGATCCACTATGGTATCATTAGTTTAGCACTCAGGGCAAGAGATGCACTAGTCATGAAATTCGGTCGATCTCCATTTAGGAAATTTTATTTACTCATTTTTTGTGTCAACTTTTACATATAGGAGTGTCTCGAAACCTCTGAAAGATTTGCACTGGGGCCACGAACCAATTTACCACCTTCTCTACTGGCTTTTATTAATATTTACTGTTATAGCCATTATTACAGATGATCAATGAAAATTAAATAAAACAGATTATTTCGGGATTTCTCGAGAATTCTTGGGAAATACGATTTCCCGTTCTCGATTCCCAAAGGTTCCAAAATGTCGGGAATTAGGAAACACTAATTGAGAAATAAGTATATAAACTTTTATGAAGGTGAAGTATTGCCTTAGGCATAATATGAGAATGAAAGTTATTTATATATATGGTGGTAAAACCATAAATTGAATGGTTTTTACTATGAATTAAAACCATGAAATTGAGTCACTACCTATTACATAGGACTCAATTTACATGTGTTCAGTGTTTGTGTGAACTATGAAACAATGAATACAATGTTTGAACCATGAAACCATCCATTGTTTAATGGCTCATCAATTCCATGGTTCAGTATTTGAATCATGGAATTGAGTTACAATCTGAACCATGAATTCAATGATTTTATCATTAAATTGAATCACTGCTTCCACTTCTCAATCTGCAATTTTGATTTTCTGATTTTGTAGCAAATGACAATATTTCTGCTATAAACCTAATCATATCAAATTGTATAGCTATGTACGAGGGTTGTTCAACCCAATCCGGGACTTTTTTCTTTCCAGGATTAAATGGACACCTAGGCTGGAGGTTTTGTATGCAGTAGAAACTGGCACCTGTGTCTTGTTACTGGTAGATGGTGCTCATTTCCCGCACTTCTGGATAGACCATTATTCAAGGTGGCGGACAACAGTGTGAACATCTATGTGGAACAGCGTGTTGTGATGAAGTTTTTAGTGAATGAGGGTATAAAACCTGCTGAAATTTACAGAAGACTTCAAGTTCATAGTATACAGATACTGTATTTATATAATACAAAATAAGAATTTAGTGCTTTAAAAGTGTGCGACAAGATTTTTGGGAAATAGAAAGAGACCTATATTAAAACAATTTATGGGCTTTCCTGCTGGGTAATTTTATTCTAAATATCATATGAACAGTTTTATTAATAAAAAAGTTATTTAATAAAAATATAGTTTCCTTTTAAATATTTTCAAAAATATTTAATATCAGAAATATAAATATCAAACGTCGTCAGTTATGGATAGTTGGAAGATTTTTCACTGAAATAAACTGAAATTACGAAGTAGTGAAATAAATTTAAATAAAATAATTATAATAAAGCATCAGTCAATTGGATAAACACCAATTCAGGTAAATCATAAATTCAGGTAATTTTTTTTTAGCTGTACCAATAAAAATAAGTTTTACAAATAAATCATTTTTAAATTAATATATTTTAAAAAGATTTATTTTTTGACAAAGAATAATGCTAATAAAAAATTTGTCATAAACTTAAAATGCCTAATCTATTATGTTACAGCTTTAAATGAACAATTAAACAATGGAATTTCAATAGCGCAAATCGCAATTCGTAATAATTGGTTAGCAGAAATCCAATTGTATTGTTATCCGGGAAAAAAAATGTTATTTATAAGACAAATATATATGTATTTTGATATAAAAAGTATTTATTTTATATCAAAATGATGTATATTACAACAAACTAAAATGTCATAAATGAATCAATTATTTAAAAATAAAAAATATGTTTTAAATAATTTTAGCTTTAACAGTACATTAATTCTGAGAATGCATTCACGAAATTAGAGTAAATAAAATAAATACTTTTTAAATAAATCAATAAAACTGAAAATGAATTAAAGAAATTACATATTTCTCTTCAATTATTCAGTAGGTATGTTCCAAAAAGTGATCACGTAATTCGAAAATATTTTTCCCATAACAATAATCTTATAAATAGAAATTGCGTTGTTGAAAATTTCATATAAATTAATCAATTTCGTATGAAATTGTTATATTTCTAATTTGTTATGAAATAAAAAAATTAATAATTAATAATTTAAAATCATGAATAATTTATTTATAAAAATTTAAAGTTTTAGCAAAATAAATCCTCATCTTGCTAAGTACAGGAATCCCTCCTACAACACGGTTTCGCTCTAACTCGATCTGAAAATTGCGAAAACCCTTATATAACAGTATTTCTACAACACGGTTCTTACTTAACACATTTATCAATTAGAAGAAAATTAAATATAGGGCATATATGGAGTATAGGTGGCAATATCACCCAGAGAAAAACAGTAAAGAGAGGTGCTCAGATTGACTTAGTGTTTGAGCGAGAATGTACAAAAATTACGTTTACTGTCCTACAACACAAAATATTTTCATTAATTCTTGTAAATCCACATTATGGACTCACAATACACACCTACAAAGTGCAATCATTGGGAAATACTTTGCTAAAATTAGTCATAAATAAATTTCGCTAGTTTGCCGTGAGAGGTCGATATGCAATCAATTTGCGATTTCGATTTGAAATTGAATTAATTGTCGACTATTGAGTATTTTATGTTCCAAACGTTGTTCTTGGATAAAAGGTAAGTTTTTATTCTTCATAGAGGAATGTTTTTATTTTTCAATAGAGAAGAAAAACTTTTTTATTCATAAATTTTTTTTGGGTACGTGTTAAGGAACGATTGTTTTGTAGCAGGATTAGTTTACAGATTTTGTAAAGAGAGCAGGAGATATACAAACTTTAAATGCACATAAAGTTCAGAAAGTGAGTTGATATTGTTAAAAAGAAAAAACGTTCTCATTTTTAATGAACAGCGGTAAAAATGATATAATTATTAAATGATTATTATATAGGCTGTATACTTTTTCTTTCCTTGTGTTTTAAGTAAATTGTTTTTTTTTTTGGGTCTTATGTATATATTTTTTCTTTATGTTTCGTGTTATCAATATTCTTAATAAAAATTAAGTTTCTTAGGGGGAATTAAAGAAAGTTATTTGATTTTAATTGGTTTTGAAACGTAACTCTCCTTTTTGTATTGGCTCCAGATGTCATAAACACGGTTTCACACAACACGGTGGTTTTAGGAACTTGGTATATATATTTTCTTTATGTTTCGTGTTATCAATATTCTTAATAAAAATTAAGTTTCTTATGCGGAATTAAAGAATGTTATTTCTTTTTCATTGGGTATGGAACGTATCTCTCCTTTTTGTATTGGCTCTGGGTCTCATATAAAACAGTTTCATACAACACGCTGTTTTTCAGGAAACCCATCTACCATATTATAGGAGGGATACCTGTATTAAATAATTTATTCACATTTTGTAAAAATTCAGTGTAAATAAAAAGACTTATGTAACTACACCAATCAAAAAATCAGTTGTGGGACCTACTGTACTGTATTACAAATATCTCTTCAAGCTAACCTGAGCAGTATTTTAAGATAGCAGGTGCAGATACTTCTCTAATTATAAACATTCGTACTTATGAATGTGAAATTTAATTTTCAAATTTCACAAAATTTCAAAAATTCTTCAATAGTTTTAAGTAATATGATAGCAAAATGCTCTAGCAACCAATATAATGTAAAATTATAAAGTTAACTTATTAAAGCAGTATTTCAAGATTGCAGCAATTACACCAAAAATTCCTCACTTTATTTTTGGAACTTTTTGTTAGAATCTGTGAAATAAGAAATTTTTAATCGGTCTAATTGTGAAATGTATTACAATATGCGGTAAAATTATAAAGTTAACTTATTAAAGCAGTATTTCAAGATTGCAGCAATTACACCAAAATTCCTCACTTTATTTTTGGAACTTTTTGTTAAAATCTGTGAAATAAGAAATTTTTAATTGGTCTAATTGTGAAATGTATTACAATATGCATTATGTAAAGTTATTTCAGTACTTTTGGAACCAAAGTAACAAGTATATGAGTTACAAACAATGTTCATAACTAGAGGAGCACATGGGCAGGCATCCTGAGAAACTGCCCATGCATTAAGACAATCCTGGGAAAAAACTGTGATGTCACAAAGGGATCAAGCTTAGGCTGTGGTTTGATATTCCATGAACTACACTAACTAAACCTTCACAGTTTTCTTGTTTGATGTCACAGTTTCGTTTGAATAAAGGATCAGTTCAATAAGCCAGGTCACATGATTTAAGATGGAAGTATTCATAAATGTTTTAACATAATTATCCACAAGTTTGATTGTTAGCGAAGTAAATGATACAAGAAATGATTATATTGATATATTGATTCATGCTGAACATTTGTATAAATTTGACGCTATTGAAGAAGATTGAACTTCACCCCACTACTCGTGTGGTTAGAAGTCAACCCTACTTGTGAGATAGTTTACATCGTGCAAACTCCATGCGACCCAATCTGACGTCAGTTGGAATAAAGAACTACAAAAGTGAGGAAATCGACACAATGCAAACTGTGAGAGAACTGATGAATATCAAATCACAGCCTTAGTGTAATGAAAAATGATGAAGGGGAGGAAGAGAGTCAAAAAGTATTTGAAATAGTTTATGGACATTCCTTTTTATCTATGATGATTCATCTGTGCAATGTTTATAATAGCCTAATACAAATCTGATTGTTTCTATTTGATAGTTTCCAAATATAATCACAGAAAAATTATTACATAAGCAGGTAGCAATTCTGTCAACACAATGTTGACAATGCAATAACATTAACAACGCTCTTTTAAATAATCACAAATGCATCTGCTTTGTTAAATTGTATGTGCATTTATAACAATTATAATTTGTTTATAAGCAGTGCTGCCATTTATCTAGATTAAACAGTTGTTTTATTACTTTCTTACAGAATTAAATCATATATTTCCACATATAAAATTACATACATCTTTTATTTTTGTGCTATAAATAAGTAAACAGTATTAGTTGAAAGTTTAGATTATTTCTGAACTTCAACAATGGCAAAAAAATTGGTTAAATTAAATACCTTTCTGTGAGTTGTCTGCTTGCTTTTTTTGATGTTTGTATACAAAGCATCCCTAACAGAAAACAAATGAATATTAAATAATAACTTTCACTGCATGTCGAATAATATTAATTAAAACAAATAAATATTTAGATTAAAACATATGTCACACTTACTTTCGATAAAGAAATAGTTTCATTGTTCGACATTAGTAGTATTTTTATAAACACGCGCCATTAAACAAAAAGCGATTACAGCGCCAAAATCGTTCTATTTTCTAATTAATTTTTTTTTGTTTTCAATAAAATCAAAATTTTAAATTGAGTGCTTTGCACAATTACTTTATTTTTAAGGCAAAAATTCGAAGCGTAGTATCGTTAATAATACACTTGAGTAATAACGACTCTTAATTAGCGCATTAGCAGCACCTAATTACATTAAAAACTGGTTAACATTCCCTTAAAGCGCTAATTTTACTTCTGCGGAAATCATTTTTTTCGATTTGTAATAGCATTAAAAATCTAAAACCCGATCTATTGACACGATTCTCGTCATTACCAGTAGAGATAGATAATCCTTTCAGTTTATACCATGAAAGCGATAGTAGTAAGTACACAATTAATTATTCAAACAATTTAAGAGTTATACTATATTAATCTTTCTTGCAGATATTGACTTTGATCGCCTTGAAGATGGTCTTGTCTAAAGATTCGGAGGATGGATCGCGCAACTTATTCCACGAACAGGTGAGAATAATCTTCGTTTTGACACACAAAATGTGATGTAAACTGACTGTTGATCTTGCAGGGTTTAAACGGTCCGCATTCTTACCGTTACGGATACGATACAGGGAAAGGACCCAATAGACAAACGAAATACGAAGAAAGGGACGACAAAGGAATTGTCAAGGGCTCGTATAGTTTTGTGGACGCTCACGGAAAAATACAGGTAGTGACGTACGAAGCTCACCCCAAGTATGGCTTTCGTGCCAAAGGCAGTTTTGGAGTCTTCCCCCGAAAATCGTGAATTTTTTCTTTCCATTGATGTAATAGGATTAAAATAAAATACTGATAAAAAAATATTATGAAGTCTTTTTCACGACAGTATTTATAAATTAAACTGTATAATAATTAAGTTTATATAAAAATCGTTACTGTATTATGCTCTTCGCAAAATTTTAGACTTGGATCTTGAGAAAGCGTTCGTTAGTTTATAATTTTTATTGAGAATTTTTTTTGCATTTATATACAGTATATCATAATTTTTGGGATCTTGAGAAAGCGTTCGTTAGTTTATAATTTTTATTGAGAATTTTTTTTGCATTTATCATAATTTTTACACATCTATTATACGCATCGATGTTTATACGATAGGCCTACGGTTTAAAAGATGGCGGCCTTATGAAATTTTAACATTCGATGAATTTTAAAAAAGTCGATGCTTCGAACTGTTGTATATGAATTATCGCGTATTCGTTTCTGGATTTTTATTCCATAATCACTCATTCAGAGTGTAACTGCGTGATAAAGCATTTGATTATC
Organism: Olivierus martensii; assembly: GCA_000484575.1. Taxonomy (NCBI): domain Eukaryota; kingdom Metazoa; phylum Arthropoda; class Arachnida; order Scorpiones; family Buthidae; genus Olivierus; species Olivierus martensii. The sequence goes on along the minus strand of AYEL01070553.1, from coordinate 12,279 downwards.
CCTTGGAGGATTCGGATCTTATATATCTAGTTTTTCAAACCCGTTAGCTCCATCGCAGGTGTTAGCGAGTCCGTTATAGATTCTGAAAGTAATTGCCATCAGATGACGCCTCTGGAGGAACTACTTTCATATCCTTCGCCTGTAATTCAAATCAACCAGAGTAAGATAATTATTTAAATCGAGTATGTTTTTTAATTTTTCTTTAATCATCTCTAACAGAATTCGTACTACTGTTATTTTAAAACTTTTATAATTATACAAATTAGATTTGCTATTCAAGGTTGTGTTAAGCCGCCATATAGTTGGTCGCGATGAAACACTTCTGCATTCTACTCTGGAGGACCCAGGTTCGAGTCCATCCCTCTTAAATATTTATCATGGAGTCTGGGCCCGGCCGTCCTCTACAATCCGTTGATCCCTCCGTAGGGATGGGCAGCTTGTTTCGCCCCGTCAATTAGCATTCTTTCAGAATAGAAAGTGGCGTCATCTCTCTCAAGGGATATTACGTATCTGGCGGCGACTACGTTTAGAGCCAACATCCACGAGTTCAACGTACTACTGAAAAAAGTGGGAGTGGGGACCCGATTTATATCCGGTCCTCCAAGGTGATAAGGGATTTCTTTACTGCGCAGCCATCCGGCCATTTGATATTCAAACTGTTTTTGGAATACTCATTTATACATACGGCATACAAACTATATTGGCTGTATTTTCATTAAGAATATTCAAATATTTTTAGCCCACAATGTTTATTCAAAATATTAAATTTTCAAAGTATTAGGAAAAAATTTAGTTTTTAGACATACTGTACTATACTCCGTCTCACTCTCAACTGATAGTGACGTTACGCGATCTTTGGTTGTAACTATCCGCTTCAAAAAATAAATCGCAGAATTATTTCCTTTGCAATAGGTTTTAATTTCATATCAAGTACATAGTTTTTAATACTTTTTTATAGTTGTAAATAATTTCAGTAATGTACTGGTGACAATCACCGGATAGAAATATAGATCTAGCGATCGTCCGTTAACGAGATTACCTTATTTGATAAAATGGCTTCTTACTCGAACGCGAGAAATAACGTGAAAGTTTATTTTTCTATTATTCAAGTAATGAATTATTGTAAATTATATAAAATATAACTGTAGATATGTGAAAAAAGCATCCACAGCTAACAGATCAGACGACAACGTCAACACCGGCATCGGAGTGGTACGTTTTTAGCATTTTTTAGCACTTGGCCGGTTAATGACGTCTTTTCTGACGTCACTATCAGTTGAGAGTGAGACGGAGTATAGTCATTCTGCTTGTAAATGAATTCAATTTTTATTCTAATAAATCACTCGCATGTTAAACTCGAATACAGTACTGTACCGAAAAAAACCATTTTTACCTAAAATAGGAAAAATCGAACCGTTTAAGACGGTAAACTTATAGGGCTTCTAATATCGAAGCGCATTTTTCGATATGGCCACTTCGTTATTGGAGAAATTTTTCACAGATTTTTCATCATTATTCTTGGGACAAGTTATGTAAAAATAATTATTGTCGTCTTATTTTGCATTTTGACAAAAGTCCATAATCAATACTATAATCTTCTCTCAGTGATCGTTTTTTAATGAATATTCTACTGCAGGTGGTCTTTTTCTTTTGTCAACAGATGACGCCACACTCCATTCTGAAAGCAATCAATTTATATTTCATAGTCTTTATTCCTCTCTCAAACTTGCTAACAAATCCGTTTGATCATCCGTTAGTTTTAGACGAAGCTCGACGAACTCCTGAAAAAATTGAGATGAGGGAAATCAATCTTCCAGTACGCGGCAAAACACAACCTTTATTTTTGGGGAATGTAACCGCCATCTTTAAATATGCAACCAGAATTACATTTACTCTCCAGCATTTCGTTTTTATTCGATGACGCCTGCTCACTACTCATCAATATGTGTCCGCCTTTGAGCTACATGTGGACAAGGCCAGCTTAACCCGGTAAACAGACGATGCACCATATCGGGGCGCCTTAGGGAGGGGGCTAAAATTATCATTTTCTCAATATTGCAATGAATGATTTTCTCAATATTGCAATGAATGCTAAAACAAACAAGGATGATAGCAAGTCTACAGCTATCAAGAAATGTAGAATGATCAACTTAGAAGATTAGCACTTTTAACACACTTCTTTTTACCTCATACATAAAATTTAATCAATAGATCTGAAAAATCCTGGCAATGATCACCCATTTTACATGCATTATTTATCCCGATTATTGCAGTATTTTTGGTGGCAACATTAACCGCGATAATCGAGGTATTCCTGACTAAATTCAATACAAAATCCGATAATTATCTCATACAACACTTATCTGTATGTCTTTAAACAGAATAACTCAGTTCTTAGTCCACTTTCGCTTTCACAATTTATCGCTATTAACTTTTACGGTCCAAGTCTCGCAGTTCAACTAAACTCAATTCACGCTTGCAGCTCGCCTAATGTTTGAATGCTTTGTTTTTTTTTTGTACAGAATATTGTTAACTTTTTTTTTACCATATTCGATGTTAATGTTTTCATTTTCGAAATTAAAAAAGTATAAGCATTAAATTCTCTAAAAATTAATGAACCAATCTCCTTTTTTTCCTTTAATCCTAATCTCATTTTACACGGTTATAAAGAACATATCCTCGACTTTTATCTTCTTTAGATCGATTTACAGTTTAATTGAATATATCCTTCTATTTTATATGAATTCTGCGAATCGTTTTACACGGTTTCGGTTTTCACGATTTTTCCAGGAACGTATCTACCGTGTAAATCGAGGGCCGAATGTAGTTCCCATGAAATATACTACGCCGAAAAATTTCGTGGTTCCTCCATCGAACGATGTTAAAGTTCAACCTCTTTATGCACTTTTCATATTGGCAATGAGCATATAAGTTTTGGACATACAATGTAGTTCCCATGAAATATACTACGCCGAAAAATTTCGTGGTTCCTCCATCGAACGATATTAAAGTTCAACCTCTATATGCACTTTTCATATTGGCAATGAGCATATAAGTATTGGACACACGGCAAACGTATCGGATTTTCAAAACACGAACTAATCGTAATTCTATGCCTCAAATTTCAAAATGGTCGAATTCGACTTCATAGATGCAGCTCGAATAGAAAATGAGCCAAGAACTCGAACATTAAAAATGAGCCAAGCGTATATTCTTTTAAGAAAAATCCTATTCAAATATGGTTCTCGATTCAGCATCGAATATATCTCCGTGACGGATTTTTTTTTCTATTTAGGATACTACCATCGATACATATGGATACTACCTATACTGTACAGTATGATTTTGTTATTCTATTCCACTTAAACGTATAATTTAGTTGAGCATAATTTACCATTTTTATATAATTATTTAATTATAACTAGCCAATTAGCAGAAATTAAATTACTTACAGATAAACTGCTTTGATAAAATTCAAAGAAGCGCTTTCGGAATTTAATTATCAAAGCAATTTATCTAAGTATTTAATTCCTGCTAATTGGCTTCTTTATAATTAAATAATTATATAAATCAAAGTAAGCAGTGAATGAAAATTTAGAAAGTTACCATTTTTAGTTCTATCATATGAAAATCGGCAATTGTTACTTTCCGAACGTGTCCTTGCAATTTTGGCATAAAAAGATACGAAATTAACATTTAATCATTTTAGAGGGCCTTTGGCACTTCAAGAATTTAATTTTGATGCAATATTAAAGTTTGTAAGGGCAGAAAATGGAAACGAATAGCGATACACCGCAATTTAGTATTTTGGCATTTTTCCTAGTATCCGCATTCCCACCAATTGCCAGTTTGGAAGTGATAATTATACTAAAATGTGTATTTTCAATTGTCATTGAATAAATCACACCAGAAAAATTCACCTAAAGATTTTATCATCACTTTATACACCAATTTCAGACAGTGTAACCATAACTCTCTACAATCTGTTTGTAGGGTTCAATCCTTTTGGCTGCCTTCTCTTTTGCCTGCTGGAGTAATTTCTGAAAATAAACATAATCAATTAGAATTATATTAAAAATAGTATATGAATCAATTCAAATAGTAAAAAGGCATTTGCAATCTCAGTTGGTAGTGCATGTAAAATGGAATCACTTGTTCATTCTAACTTACAATCATCATCAAAAACACAAAACATTCAACTAATATTTGATTACTGTTCACTTACATCATCACGCTTCTTCTTTGAATAGTACACAGCAGATTTTGCTTTCCGTTTCATTTCCAGTGTGGCTATGACATTCTGATATTTCCATCCGACTTCGTGTGCAAGACGACTCAGGGAACAATACTAAAAATTTTCAAGACATATTTCAGAATTTATTAAATATCTATACTACAACAGTAAATTTGCATAAATTAAGATCTCCGTTTCTTTATACTTCCAGTTAAAGTGTAATACCTGGACGACCTTCCACTCTTGCCTGGGCAGTAAGCTCTTGGCCATCATTCTCTCTTAGGACAGAACCCAGGAGACAACGAATGCCATATGAGCTCTGGGGCCCTAGTCTCGAGTTTATCGTGTTACATCGCGCCTGGGCAGTAAGCTCTTGGCCATCATTCTCTCTTAGGACAGAACCCAGGAGACAACAAATGCCATATGAGCTTGTGTGCGGATGTGTTGTTTTTGTGTATTGAGTGAGTCTACCTAGTTGGGGCCCTAGTCTCGAGTTTATCGTGTTACAACGCATTCGTGTTAGCAGTATCACATCATACCAACTCCAGTGTTTAGACAGAATTGATAGGGAGTTAGCAGTATCACGTGACCACCAAACACGAATGCGTTGTAACACGATAAACTCGAGACTAGGACCCCTGGTCAACCTTCTGCTCACACTAGATTTATGGATCAAAGAATTGGCAAGAACTCTTTTATCATTTAAAAAAACCTATGATCCTTATTCATAACTTTAAATAGAAATGATTAGAAACAAAGATTGTTATGATGTCTATCAGAAGCACATTACTCACTTTTCTACGAGGGTTCAGCCTCAATACACGAAGTGCAGCAGGCACTACCATGCGTTTCTTCTTGTCGTATGGTGGAGGAATTCCTTCGAAGACCTTCAATCTTTCTAGTGCAGTATCTCCACGTTTAGTCTTATGTGGGAGCATTCCTCGCACTGTACGCCAAAATATTTTACTGGGAGCACGGAAGTGGAAGGGTCCTCTAGCAGGATTAACGTTACATCTTTTCCTCAAGAATGACAAATATTTTACTAAAAACAGAAATAATTCCGTTAGAAAAAAAATACAAAATCGAATGAAAAATATTTCAAATATTTTAATTTATTCAGAAATAGTTTTTATCACAGTATATCAGTCAATGTAGGTTTATTATGATCATCATTAGAATTTTATTTATTTTATTTGAAAAAATATTTCACTCACATTTATTACGAAAGAAACTTCCAGAGATGTTTATTCCTTCACATCTTACAACAACAACACGCTGACCTGAAAAGAAAAAAAAAAAAAAATTATTTAAAAAACATTTCAAAAGCACTTTTTTTAATTATAAAAATTTTTTCCTTCTCAGTTGGTAGTGCATGTAAATTGGAATCATAAAATCATTCCAATTTGAGTCATCATCAAAACTTCTCTTTTATTAAAGTAACAGAAAAATAAACATTTTCCTTATCAATAAATATAAATAAATAGTTATAATAATAATAATAATAATAATAATAATAATAATTATGATCATTATTCATGTTTAGCACACTTGATTAACAATTGTATTAAATGCTCTGCTTTCTGTACTTAAATCCTTAAAAAAATTCTGATTCAAAATTCAAATTTTTACTATTATCTGTAAAAATGTTTAGCTTGTAATAGCTTTCATCAGTTACATTACTAGAAAATTATCATATTCTACTACAGAATGATGTTAAAACCAGAGTTGCAGAGTCGATGGCAAAAGATCTGTCTCTGACTCCAACTTCCTAAAATTTGTAAAGCTCCAACTCTGACTCCAAGCAGTTTAAAAATCCAACTCCACCCAAAAACCTCTGACTCCATAACTCAGAGTTGCAGAATCAGATGGCAGATGATCCAACTCAGACTCCACCTTTTGAAAAAATCTGATCCCGACTACATCCAAAAACTTCCAACTCCACAACCCTGGTTAAAACTACACTCAATATAAAATTAAATAATCCTACGTTTCATTATGTGAGGATCCGAAGACCCCCGGTGATTTTTGTAATTGTAAAATTTAATATATTAATTCAAATTGTAATTAAAAAAATTTTTTTTTGCAATTTAATGATCAAAAATTAATCATAACAAAAACGGAACAATTCGATAGTTCTGCATCTTTAGCACGTGGGAACCATCTCATGTTAATTGTTCACTTCCGCAACCAAAGACATAATAAAAGCAACGAATTTCTAGTCAGAGGAGAGGAACAGTCAACAGAGAACTAGAAGAGAGAGAAGTTCAAAAGACAAAAGTAACGACATCAAAAAATGTAAAGTTAACGAAAAACGAATTCGTCCCGTTGGGGACGACAACCGATGAGACGGAGATGATGGCATCCTACAGAGACAATGAAGATGGCGATGACAGCCGATAGCGAATGAAGAACGGAAGCAATGGACAATGATCCCTTTGGTGAACTGTTTTAATGGATTATTAAAAAGGGAACTGAAGAACTTTTGAACAGTTAGTGTTAATGCCAAATTAAGATTACAGCAAGATGATGTAATAATGAATCTCTCTCTCCCAGATATGTGCATGGATTGAGGAACTATCTCTCTAGAAAATGGTTTAACGAATCCATTTATTGTATTTGTTTTAATTCAGATCATCGCTTTGCTTTTGTTAATCGCTTTACACTTTTTATAGTATTAATTAAATTCTTGTTATTTTTATAAATTTTCCATTCGAGTCAATTCCTAATCCCGAACCTTGGCGTCACAGATCCACGTGCCAAACAAGACGATTCGGTGAAATCCCGACAATTTTAATAGCGCCTACCCCCGTGGGCCTCATTGGGTGTTTTGGCCCCCTTTCTTTTTAAATCTAAAAAGAAAAGTGTGTGTATTTTACACCAGAAAATGTATATCATTAGAAAAACAACTATTCCTTAGCTTACAGTAGTAATATAAATTACTGCTGTTAAATATTCAACAAATGCATTTCAAACTAGTCTGACTTATGACAGAGTTCAGTTTGAACCCAGAGGTTGTAACTAGTTGCTAGTTTGAAACAGATTGATCCAAAAAACTTAAGCTTTGGTCATTGATTATTTATGAGAAAACTCAAATTTTTTTTCTTAAACTTGAGTTTTAGCATTTTAAGTCTTTTTGAATTTGACCTTAAGATCTTTTTAAATTAGTAAAAATTTATTTATTGATCAACAGAATATTATACTGTGAAACATACATGTTGAAACAGAGTAGTGATTCTTAACAGGTGTTCCCTGGAATACTGATGTTCCGCAAAATTATGAAAGTGAGGCCTACTAGAATGACCTTGGTGTACTGCACAGTATGCATTTTATAATGTAAACAAGATTCAACTTGTATTTTTGAATAAACTATCATATTAATCCGTTACCAGGTGCATACCTTCCACATACCCACAAATGCACTTATTTTGCTACAGTTTTCGACATCATATTTGTGTGAGCTAGGCTTTTCAACATTAATGAAGAAATGAAGGTAGTTTTATCACATATTAGACCTGACACTGCTCAAATCTGCAAAAGACAATTAGCTCAGACATTGCATTAAACTTGATTTAAAAATGTTCCATTTTTCAAAAAGTTACAATGTTAAGAATATATGTTTTTTATTAGTTTCTTTAAATTTTATTCTTTAATTAAATTATTTAATGTGTAATGTATAATTTTTAGTAAAATATATGTTCATGTATATTTTTGTGGTTTGTTTTATGATCTTAGTGATATAGTGTTCTGCAAATTTTCATTACAATCAAGTGTTCTGTGATTTTGAAAAGGTTAAAAACCACTGAAATAGAGAGTACAAAATTTCTATAATTTACTTTTGTTAAGTACAGTCAATTTATGCTGGGATAAGGTTTTGCCATATTAGTTCATAATTCGAGTTAAAAACCACTGAAATAGAGAGTACAAAATTTCTATAATTTACTTTTGTTAAGTACAGGTAATCGTCAATTTATGCTGGGATAAGGTTTTGCCATATTAGTTCATAATTCAAAAACTTTATAATATGAAGTAAAATTACAAGTCAGTTTCTGGAAATTTCCACACATTACTCATTGGCAGAGGGAGGCAGTTAAGTAGTCCCTTTTGTTCATTTACAGAAGCTTCTATAAATGCATAGAAATTCATGTAAACAATATGTAACAGTAACAAAAATCTATAAAGGATTGTACTATCTGTAGGATTGTATTGAAATATATATGTATTGAAACTACATAATTTAAGGCTTCATAAATCAAGAGTTACCTGTATTGCAGTTATAATTTTAATAAAAGACAGACATGGAATGACCAGCTCTAATAACCTCCACAACTTCATGATATGAAATCAGTTTTCTAGTACAGTGTTTGCATTTAAACTACTTTAAACAAGAAAAATAATACTATTTAATTATAAATAAATAATAGCACTTCTCGCAATTGTGAAAATTCTTAAAAACTATACTTTTAATTACTAGCTAACGTTTTTGGTACAATCATACCATCTAGACCAGGGGTGGGCAAACCGCGGCCCTCGGTACTACTTAATGCGGCCCTCCAACTAATACCTATAATGCCAAAAACTTTATTGATAAATAAAATGAATATAAAAAAATATCAAATGTGTTTCACATTAATGAAGAAATGAAGGTAGTTTTATCACATATTAGACCTGACACTGCTCAAATCTACAAAACACAATTAGCTCAGACATTGCATTAAACTTGATTTAAAAATGTTCCATTTTTCAAAAAGAGTTACAATGTTAAGAATATATGTTTTTTATTAGTTTCTTTAAATTTTATTCTTTAATTAAATTATTTAATGTGTAATGTATAATTTTTAATAAAATATCATGTTCATGTATATTTTTGTGTTTGTTTTATGATCTTAGTGATATAGTGTTCTGCAAATTTTCATTACAATCAAGTGTTCTGTGATTTTGAAAAGGTTAAAAACCACTGAAATAGAGAGTACAAAATTTCTATAATTTACTTTTGTTAAGTACAGTCAATTTATGCTGGGATAAGGTTTTGCCATATTAGTTCATAATTCGAAAACTTTATAATATGAAGTAAAATTACAAGTCAGTTTCTGGAAATTTCCACACATTACTCATTGGCAGAGGGAGGCAGTTAAGTAGTCCCTTTTGTTCATTTACAGAAGCTTCTATAAATGCATAGAAATTCATGTAAACAATATGTAACAGTAACAAAAATCTATAAAGGATTGTACTATCTGTAGGATTGTATTGAAATATATATGTATTGAAACTACATAATTTAAGGCTTCATAAATCAAGAGTTACCTGTATTGCAGTTATAATTTTAATAAAAGACAGACATGGAATGACCAGCTCTAATAACCTCCATAACTTCATGATATGAAATCAGTTTTTCTAGTGCAGTGTTTGCATTTAAACTACTTTAAACAAGAAAAATAATACTATTTAATTATAAATAAATAATAGCACTTCTCGCAATTGTGAAAATTCTTAAAAACTATACTTTTAATTACTAGCTAACGTTTTTGGTACAATCATACCATCTAGACCAGGGGTGGGCAAACCGCGGCCCTCGGTACTACTTAATGCGGCCCTCCAACTAATACCTATAATGCCAAAAACTTTATTGATAAATAAAATGAATATAAAAAAATATCAAATGTGTTTCATATCTCAGCAATATAGTTTATATAATTTCTAGAAATGTAATAAATAATAATTCATATGGTAAACTGTAGATATCATTACAGTGTCATATTTCTTACAAAAATAGATTTGATTAACTGTTAACCAGAATAAACGTCATTGCATAAGAAATCGGTTGTAAAATACATTCAAAATCAAATAAAATCGTTTTGTCAATCTATTAACTCAATACCTTTCGTAATTTCACGGTATTTGTATTTAACATTTGTGCAATTTCCTAAACAGGTATGTTTTAATTATTGTTTCAAATTTAAAATGATTAAATTATAATTATAATATATAATTGAAAAGAATTTCGATCCTGCCGAGCTTCTCTGAAAATGGCGTTTCATTTTTTCGTATTGCTGGCGTTATTCAAACTCATGATTCATATTATGGTTAATGAAAGCTGATCTATTACAAAAATTGGCTTAAATTTTAACATGCCACCCTTTTATAATATCTTAATCAACAAATACACCTCTTAGGATCTTTCTATTTTGGCTACATAATTTTCTAAGAGAATTTTGTTACCTCAGACAGTTATTTGGTGAAGGCAGGATTTTTGGGAGATTTTTTTTTTGCTGTTTTGTTTTATGCCCCTTTCCAATCAGATAAATTACTAAAGGGCAGGATCATTTCCCACGGTCTACACCCACATCCATGGAGGGAGGGTCAGATGGTGAAGGATAAGAATTATGAGAAAGTTCGGCCCTAAGCATATTTCATTGATGCAATATGGCCCTTTCTCCCAAAAGTTTGCCCACCCCTGATCTAGACACTCATTAACAACAAACAGGGGATAAACCATTTTTCAAAAGCCAAACTTCCCCTACTGGATAAAGTCTAAATTACATTTTTATAACGATTATTTTTGAATTAAAGCTATGGTGCCACCATCTGTTGAATTAATAATTAATTAAATTTTAGAATTTAGAACTAGCCATTATTTCTTTCATAGGTCACTGTGGTCTAATTGGTTAAGGCATTGGCATCCCAAGGATCCCAGTTCAAGTTTGCCATAGGTCACTGTGGTCTAATCGGTTAAGGCATTGGGGTGCTATCCCAAGGATCCCGGTGCAAGTCCGGTGCGGTGATAGAATTTTATTTCAGGAAAATTAATTTAAAAATTATTGTTTAATCATTAATTACTAGATGGCACCACTTTAGTTCTAAATTCTAAAATTTAATTAATTATTGATTCAACAGATGGTGGCACCATAGCTTTAATTCAAAAATAATCATTATAAAAACATAATTTAGACTTTGTCCACCAGGGGAAGTTTGGCTAGTTTGTTCGGTCCATCTACACATCCGAAATAAAAAATTATTTCAAATGCATCTAAGTCTGAAGAATGAAATGAATGAATGTGAGACAATAAGATGTTTTGCATATAAAACAATACAATCACTTAATGAATCAATGTACTGCGAAGTTTAAGAATAGATAAATCACTGGAAATGTATTCTACAGAATAGCTATTCTGCAGATTAAACCGAAAGTCGTGCAAACGGCCCTTAATGAATCAATGTACTGCAAAGTTTAAGAATAGATAAATCACTGGAAATGAAAAAAATTATGTAATTTCATAAGAGTAACTGGTGGCTTATTTAAATCCATTGCATTTGATCAGAATGATAAGATACATCTAAAATTATTTAAATTATTTGATTATCTCTAAAAGTTTTGCATAAAAGAAATGATTTGGAGTCTTATAATCTGAAAATACGACATCGGACTCACAAGATCTTTACCATTTAACTCAGAAGTCTTTAATTAGGGAGATAAGACAAAGGAGATTGAATTTCTGCTGGGATTTTTACCTGTTGAATCCCTCTTTATATTTTACAAATGTTATAAATTCTATTGAGAAACTGAATAATAGTTGCACCACTTCTGAATTAAAATATCTTCATCTATATCTACACTCGGAAGTCTTTAATTAGGGAGATAAGACAAAGGAGATTGAATTTCTGCTGGGATTTTGACCTGTTGAATCCCTCTTTATATTTTACAAATGTTATAAATTTTATTGAGAAACTGAATAATAGTTGCACCACTTCTGAATTAAAATATTTATATCTATATCTACATATATTATAAATCTGAAATGCCCTGAGAGCAATGTTCGGTTATAACGCAAGAATGGCTGAATGGATTTTTATGAAATAAATTTGTTTGTAATGCTAAGAGTCAAAGTAAGGGGGCAACAGATAACTTATCTGCATTACTATTATTGGATTTTTACAGAATTACTTAGCTGAAACAATTATCACTGATTATGATACAGGATACTGTTCAGTATCAATTCATATTCAATCAGTAACTTTATATCATACTTTTTCATTGGATATTTTATTTT
>AYEL01070550.1:0-97219 GCA_000484575.1 Olivierus martensii | reverse complement strand
AAAAATTTTTTGAATTGTGTTCCAAAAAACGATCTGTATTCTATATGGAACAAAGTTTGAAAATACGATGTTATTTAAGTAATGTTGAATGTAAGCATACTGAAGAGGGACAGAATATGTCCGAAAACGTTATATGCTAATAAACGCTTATTACCTTGCTTATAGTGCTTTTATAATTTGAGTTATATATAGTAGCAAGTGGTAATATATTGTTTTTATATAATAATTATGATATTCCATGACATAACAGAAAACAATTAACTTTTAAAAATATGGAAACAATTTTTATTTCTTTGAAATAAAAATTAAATCAGTATAAAAATATTACAGTAGGTTCTTGTTTAATGTTGGAGTTAGATTCCTGAAAATCACATTTTAACTGAAATCAAAATCCCCAATGACCTAGTGTTATAAGTTAAGGTTACATTCCTAAATTTTGGTATTAGAAGAGATAATATTTGATAACTTTTCTCATCTAAGCATTATTGTATTGTTCAATAATGAAACAAAACAATGATTTAATTGTAAACTTTAATTGTAAAATGTTATATAGCAATTATATATTATGTCTTATAGGTGAAAAAATTATTTTCTTACAAAAGAGCTTAGAAATCAAAGATATTATGTCCATGATTATTTTTTTAATACTTTCTCATTCACTAATCATAAAACAGCAGTATCACTCAGGCTCTTTCACAGATCATCAACACTCATGGAGATCTGCCACAGGATGGGATTGATGACCCTGCATGGATCCCTCATAGCGATTGTGCTCGAGATTCACATCTTGAGGAATCTTGAGATTTATAAGAAAATTTCATTGCTGATTCTAGAGAATTTTTAATTGCTATTATTTCGAGATTCCAAATTCTCAAGAAAAATTCTTACAAATCTCAATAATTAAAAAAATTCTGTGAATTCTTATCTTAAAAAATTCATAGTGATACATTAATTATTTTGGCCCTACGACATCTTCGAGTCAATAAACTAAGCGAATAAGTTATACGATTTATTTGTGTCACATCTACTAACTTTATATTTCAAAAAGAAAATTATCTGAATTTAATCACAAATAATACTTAAAACAGGCATATAAACCTAAAATAATACATAGATCAAAAAATTCTATCCCACCAAAAACAAAAATGTGAAAAAGTGGGTCAAGTTCTATTCTATGAGTTTCATTGGCCACCAAAAGAGTAGAGATCTAAAACAGGTGCCAAGTTCCATTCAGTTGAAAAATGAGATTTAAATACTGAAATAAATTCAATACAGTGTCACATCTTCAATCTTTTACTTGGCAAGTTTTAATATCTATGATAGCTGGGTAATAACTTAATATAACTCAAAAACTTGTCACATAAAAGCCTGAAAGCCCGATCTAAAACTTACCAAGTAAAAGTCTGAAGAGGTGACACTATATTAGAATTTATTCAGTATTTAAATCTCATTTTTCAACATTGGGGGTTGGAATGGAACTTGGCATCTGTTTTAGATCTCTACTCTTTTGGTGGCCAAAGAAACTGGTAGAATAGAATTTGGCCCACTTTTTCACATTTTTGTTTTTGATGGGATATCAATACTTTATGTTAAGTTATTATATTAAACAAACATGCTAAATAAATAATAATCTAAGATAACTAAATAATTCTTCCCGTGATGCCAGTTTTTTCTTTTAACCGATGTTTATGATATATCTGTTTCACGTTAATAGTGTTTTAATACAGGTGGTAAAGTATGTCTTTGGCTGGAGCCCCGAGAATATTTCGTAATAACCGATATATTCATTATATTCACCAATATATTCATTAAAAAAGTTTGCTATATAGGCAACGCCACATTGCCAGATGCGACGCGATGTTATGTGCTCAATTGCTTTGGGTGAAATAAATAAGTCACAAAAATAATTGAAAAATTAGCATTTTCAGAATTTTTTCTTTACTTGTATCCTAAGACCTATACTTGTGCTAAATTCCAAGTCTCTATGTCTACAGGAAGTACTATAATTTTGATGAGTGAGTCAGTGCCCAAATTTGCGAATTTCTGAGGCCTCTATCTCCTAGACATTTTGATATTAAAGCTTGAAATTTTTACAGAGTCATGAGGGAATAAAGCTTAAGAACATATGCACAGTTTTCGTTTTACTAGCTTAATCGGAAAGCGAAGTTATGGAGATGGCAAATATGGCTTAAGTTGGTTCGTGTAAAAATGCACACAGTGTGCGCCGTGCGAACTTGGCCCAGCACATTGCTGTGCACCTTGATAAAAATCATTCATTTTAGTTGCAATTTTAAAAATTTCTATTATTGTAGACCTGTCATGTTATTCCATAGCAGATTTGTGATGACGTTTACATAACAAAGCCAAAACAAATATCTGGTTTTTACTCATTCAGCAGTTCACCAGAGTAACAATTACGTCTAATGACATCTATGGTAAATAGTAAATATAGTGTAGTGTGATCTGATATAGTGTACCAGAGGACATGAGTGAATACCTAGCCCTTAATCATTCCCAAAAGCTCCCATCTTCACTCAATGGTCATGAGTATAGAGCTCTATTAGAAAATTACGTAACCAAAATAGAAGGGTCCTAAACCTTTCCTAAGAGATGTATCTGTTCATTTAGAATCTCTAGATAGTCAAATATAGTGATGTGTAAAAAATAAGAAGGCTAAAATGCTCATATAGGCTAAAAAGCTCATATAGATCTATATAAGTTTGGGCACAAAAATTCCATTTCTGAAATTTTTGTATCCAAACCAGGACTCGTTTAGCAGATAAACAAATAGACTGTGTATTGAAAAGCTATTTTAATAAAAAATCAATAATTGTAAAACAAATACGATTATTTTTTCATTATTATTGAAATGTGATCTATTTTTTCAATATAATTAAACTATTAAATAAAAAACAAATATAAAACAACCAAATATTATTTGTTTTCATTTTGAATGATTTTTTCTGTGTCATTTTATTTTTATCCTTATTAAAAACAGGTACTTTTTTTAACTAAACATTTTTATTGAAATCTCAAGAATTTTTGAAAGGGAATCTGGAATTTCAAGAAAGCAAAAAGTTTGGAAAAACATAATCACTAATCCCTCATATAAATTTTATAAGGGATGGTTTCCTAATTCAATCCCAGATTCTCTGATTGGAGATCTAAAGTATTTCCACATATCCAACCTGGCTGAATGTTCTGTGTGTTGTGTAATTTAATTAATATATTGTTCATAGACAATATTGAATGCATAATTTCTTCCCACTTCTTATTCAATGTAAATAATTCAGCTCAATTATTAAAAGTGCCACTTCTTATTCAATGTAAATAATTCAGCTCAATTTTTAAAAGTGGATATATTTATAATAATTTATATAATAAATATATTTTTCCACTTTTAAAAATTGAGCTGAATTATTTACAATATTGAATTCTTGAGTTAGTGCTCATATAAAATTTGGTTACCTTGTTTTTAAAATACTATAGGTTCCACTTCAATTTTCCCTTTATTTTGAAAGGAAATATAAGTAAATATGGATTTATACCATTTCCAAATCTTAATATCTTTAATTTTTTAATTAATTAATTAATTATTTGCTGGCAACATGATAGCCAAACAATGTTAAATGAGACAATGTTAAATAAGAGCCTATTGTATTTGTATTTATTTATTTGAAGTATTTGGATAATAGAAAGAATCATTGAAAATTGAAGGGAGAGACTTTCAACTGCATCTTTACAAAAAATAGGATTTTTTGTTGATTTGTTAAAATAAATATAATTATATATACAAAGTTTAAATTATTTCTGAATTAGTTCAATATTTATAACTTTCACTGCTTCTGCCTATTAAATAAACTGAAGGACAAAATTACAAATAAATTTTTCTAATTTGTTTTTTAATGCAGTTAAACTTGTTTACAATGAAACATGTAAACAAAAAGATTATGACTATAACAAGCAAATATTTGGTCTATGTATGCTTGCATATAAAAATTTCATACTTGTTATAAGTAAGTTTTCAATTACAGTGGGTGATCAGTTAACAAACTAAAATCTTTCTTGTAAAGCTGTGGCTTACCATCGTGGAGGATCCGGGTCCCACTTCTCCAATTTTTCAGAAGAGGTCTGGGCCTAGCCCACTGAACCTCATCTTTCAACCATCTGGTTGAAGGATGAGGTTCAGTGGTTGGCCAGCCTGTGATGACCTCTATAAGTGGCCGCTGCCAGATAAAATATCTCACAAGGATATGGTGGATTAACGGAATGACAGGCTTAGGCTTTGCGTGTTCAGTAGTATAGTAAGGATGGGAGAACAGTAGTTTTTCCCAATTAAAATGAACTCGAAGACAACTAAAACAAATCAAAGATTTATTAAAGAAAGTAAGAGAGAGATTTTACAATATTTTGGTCTTAGAATGCACCCATAACAGGTTGAGTTCAATAGGCTTGGGATCTCTATCACAACAATGCTATTAATCACTTATGAAAATCCTGAAGAAGAGAGGAAAGCCATTGATATTGGATAGATTCTTTAATGGAATAATAGATTAAAATGCAAAAATGTATGTATATATTATAGTTATTACATATAAATAAACGTAATAATTATATAATTTTTTATTTATTTATTTTTTGGGGCTCCAGAACAAATTAATCAAATTCCCATAAAAACCTATGGTAAATTGATGATCGGTTAATTTAATCAAATTCCCATAAAAACCTATGGTAAATCAATGATCGGTTAACGAACAATTTGGATAACGAACATTTTCTTGGATTAATCAAATTCTCATAAAAACCTATGGTAAATCGATGATCGGTTAACAAACAGTTTGGATAATGAACATTATCTTAGAATGGATTATGTTTGTTAACCAATCATCCACTGTATAAGAAAATCAATTTCTATCTAAAGAAAAATCAAGTAATTTTTGACCTAATTGATTATAAAATATATATATGAAATATAATATTAAATTTCATTAATATATCTTATATGTGATATCTGAAAGATTTATAAATGTTTCTGCTTTGTTTCTGTGTTATATTAGGTGCTTGCCAATCAAAATTAAATTAAATTAAAAATCCAACTTTTGCAATAATATATTTTCCATTTTGTATGCAATTATTGATTACACTTTCAGTAATTATTTTTATTATAACAATAAACATAAAAATTATTGTACACAGTATCTTCCTTACTTACATACCGTATATACTCTTGTACAAGCTGATCTGTATATAAGCTAGCCCCCTATTTCAGAATTTAAAAATTAATAAAAATGTAAAACCCATATATAAACTGATCCCCCAACTTTCAATTGTTAGAACAATATGACTTCATTGAAATAAATTGATAATTTTTTTCATAATTTAAAAAATTTTTAAATAGAGTTCATTATTTGAATAAATGTGATCACAAATAAAACAAAAACTTATAGCATTGAAATGCTATAACACAACATGAGAAAAAGCTGATGAAGTGCTGGATACAATCATGCCGCATTGCATCCACTCACATTCTCTACAATATAGCTTTATTGAAGTAGATTTGTTCAAACAGAAAATATCAAAGATATATTAATTTTTTCATTTTTAAATCTCAACAAAAATATGTAATAAAGTTTATAATTAAGTTATGTAACTACTAAGTTGCAATATTTAAAACTATCATTCATTATCTTACAGTTCAAGCTAGCACTAATCAAAGGATGTATATTTTAAACTTTGAAATGTTCTATTTAGCGTTCTTATGTTCTGCAATCTTTTATATGTAAAATGTAGCTGAAGATGACTTAATAAAGTCAAAAGCGCTTCTAAGTTTGTATGTTTTTCCACTTTTGATTAGTGCTAGCTTGAACTGTAAGATAATTCATCTAAGTGGAAGTTCTCTTTTAATACTATCATTCATTTTTATTATTTATTTATTTAAATATATACACATAATTATATTATATAATTATATACATTATGTGTATTTATTAAATGCTTTTTAACTACAGTCCAATAGTTTTCATGAATAACAAAATCATTGGCAATTATTCCATCAATACTAAGAAATGACCTATATACACTCATCCCTCGATTTACATGGTAGATACATTCCTGGAAAAATCATGCAAACCGAAACCATGTAAATGAGATGTAGAATTCATACAAAATAGAAGGATATGTTTAATTAAACTGTAAACCGTGTAAATCGATCTAAAGAAGATAAAGAAAAGTCAAGGATGTGTTCTTTATAACCATATAAAATGAGATAAGGATTAAAGAAAAAAAAGGAGATTGGTTCATTAATTTTTAGAGACAATTTCTAGAAACAAGATGATTCTTAACTCGACAGTTATCATATGATCTAGAATGTAGGAAAATTGTATAAATAGGTGAGCTACAAGCCTGAGTTTAATTTAGTTGAATTGTGAGACTTGGACAATAAAAGTTAATAATCTAGTTGAGTTTAGTTGAACTGCCAGACTTGGACAGTAAAAGTTAATAGAAGTTGAGTTTAGTTGAACTGCAAGACTTGGACAGTAAAACTTAATAGTGAGTAATTGTGAAAGCAGCGAAAGTGGACTAAGAAGAACTGTGAGTTATTCTGAAATAAAGACACTGCGAGACTTGGACAGTAAAAGTTAATAGTGAGCAATAAATTGTGAAAATAAGTGGACTAAGAAGAACTGTGAGTTATTCTGAATTAAAGACATAAATTAGTATTATGAGACTTAGACAGTAAAAGTTAATAGTGAGCGATAAATTGTGAAAGCGAAAGTGGAGAAGAACTGTGAATTATTCTGAAATAAAGACATAAATTAGTGTTGTATGAGATGGTAAAAGTTAATAGTGAGCGATAAATTGTGAAAGTGAAAGTGAACTAAGAAGAACTGTCTTTGAACTGCGAGACTTGGACAGTAAAAGTTAATAGTGAGTGATAAAGCGAAAGTTCAGCGATAAACTGAAAGCCGAAAGTGGACTAAGAAGAACTGTGAGTTACATTAAAGACATAGATTAGTGTTGTATGAGATAATTATCGGATTTTGTAGTGAATTTAGTAAAGACATAGATTAGTGTTGTATGAGATAATTATCGGATTTTGTTTTCGATTTAGTTATAGTGAAGAAGACATAGATTAGTGTTGTATGAGATAATTATCGGATTTTGTATTGACTTTAAAGATTATTTTGTTTTGTGTGTAAATAAATTGGACTATATGAAATATAGAAATTTTGTTTTGTGTGTAAATAAATTGGACTATACAAAATATAGCTGTATTCATTATTAATCTCTACGAACTCGTAAACCCACAAAACATGACAATATGATAACTTTCACTCTTTTAATTTATAAATGGCATAATACAAAACAATCAAAATAAAACGCTCTTTTAATTTATAAATGGCATAATACAAAACAATCAAAATAAAATTCTTTTAATTTATAAATGGCATAATGCAAAACAATCAAAATAAAATCCGAAAAAATTTTTCAGTTTTCATTTAAAAACCGTGTAAATTGACTACCGTGCAAATCGAGGGATATATATATTGCGTGTGTGTGTGTGTGTGTGTGTGTGTGCGTGCGTGCATGCATATCGCTTGGTTTACAAAAGTTATTGGAATATTAAAAACTATTCATTATAAGTACATTAAGTAAAATTTTGTAAATTAGAAACTTATTTTGCATTAATTCCAATTTACATTCCAATGTAAAAAAAATTTTAATTGGTTATTGGATACCAAAAGTTACTGCCATTTTATGTATTGTTGTTAAAGCATTCCAAAAGCATTAGTATAAATATAATTATAGATATTATAATACAATAGTTTATGATAATTATTAACTATTTAGCTTATTTTTTGCCATTGAATTTTAAATTTCAGTGAGCCAAGTGATCTTTGAATTTAAGTCTAATAACGCAATAAACATTCTAATTATTGTAATTTTACTTATTAGTTGAAAACTAGCTTGTCTACTCAGTATTGCATAGGAATTTCTGGTAAATTGTTTGTAAGAAGATATCAATTTCTGGTTTGCAAGATTTTTTTGATAACTACAAATGATAAGCAATGTTATAAATTTGTAAGCAAATGTGAGGTTCCGGAGGACTCACCATCGTTTAATAATTCATTTATAATTGTTAACTATACATTCATAATAATCAATGTTATTTAAATTTATTATTACCCTAAAAATTATATAATTTAGCTTGTTATTCAATTTATAACATTAATTTGTCCAATTATTATTTTATTTAATCTTTATAATTTTGTAACTTCACACAATTTTTATCTAAGTTGAAATCAAGGAAATGAGTTAGCTTCCTTTCGACTCACTTTAGGATAAACATTCGGGTTGAGAACCGCCTGGACGAGGAACTAAAACAATAAACATGTCGGACAGCAGACAAGGAACTCTCCCGCCTACAAGTTAAGATTGCGACATCTGAGTGATGTCTTGTTCGACTCATGAGCTCTCCCCTGACAACAGATAAAAGGAGAGGGGATGGAGTGAGTCGATGATGAGTTGTCAGGAATACCTAGCTGGAACTTAGCCAGAGAAAGGAAAACTCTCCGAAGAAGTCCGACACGTCCGACTCATCCAGATATGTAGCGCTTGAGGAGCGATTACACAAGTCAACCTGTCTGCTTATTTACAAACCGTTTGTCGTTCACTATTTCAAATACATCTGCGTATTTTCGAACCATTTGACATTTGCCATTTAAAACACAACTGCTTAATTACAGACAAAGTGCTCGTCTGCTAAATTTATTTACAATCCATTTTAGTACGGTTGCCACTCACATAAATCTAAATTAGCTAGGAATATACTTGAATAATCTAAATCGTTTCATTGATTTCCACATTATTTCTGTATTAATAACTGTATTCAAACTTTCAAAAATATTAGAGACTACTTGCTTAATACGATACTAGATTAAATACAGCTCATTTGCAAGTATGGATTTTTATTTAGCATAACGTTTTCGGACTGTACTAGTCCCTCATCAGTGCTGCTAAACTTTACAAAAGAACATCGACATATCTTATATATATCGATGTTCTTTTGTAAAGTTTAGCAGCACTGATGAGGGACTAATACAGTCCAAAAACGTTATGCTAAATAAAAATCCATACTTTGCTAATGAGCTGTATTTAATTTAGTAACTGTATTCAATTTAATACTTGTTTAGTTTAAGAATTAATTGTAAATAAATATTTTTATATATTTTATATAAAGAGTAATCTTCCTTCTCCGACCCGGACCCCGTGTGCACTTACTCACACCTGAAAATAAACAAACACATCGCTACACAACGTGATCACCAATACGCGATCAACTAATTAACGTGCTCGCCATCAACAATCCGAATTTCTGACATATATTCTGACCACCGCTCGGACAATAAGTGCTGGAGATCACTTTAAACTCTACCCTGGTGTCAGGAGCCTGACATTTGATAATATCGACAACAGTGCCAGCTGCGGGATTCTCACACAAAGTTTAAAAAATCAAAACACATTGTGACATTTTGTGATGCTGTCTGTTGCTACATCATAATGATGATGAATGTCACCAGTGTATGACATGATGATATCACACACTGGCGACATTCTGAGATGTCATTCATTCTTACATTGTACGTTTGGAACATTTGTGACTATACTCATTGCTATATCACAATGACTTCACACACACTGATATTTGTGACATCATCCATTGTTGTGTCATATTGGCCTTCTTACACTGATGATGATCTGGGATATTGTCTATTGTTACTAGAACTTTTTGATTTCACTGTTACTTTATAATGATGTCACATACTGGTGACATCATTTATTGTTATGTTGCAGTCAAGTCATGTTTGTTATACTATGATGTCATCCCAACCTCATGCTTTACAATGTCAACAACAATCTGAAAGTTTTAAACATGTAAAATTTCATTTTATAAAAATTCACTTTTTTTTGTTTAAATCTTTTAAATTGCAACCTCATAATGTCCCACTCCCTCGGGCAATATTCTAGGATGCCCTATGTTATCTGCAGGGAAATCACCCTAAAAAGTTTGGTCTGATAGATGTGGGAGCTTATACGAAACAGACAGATATTGCATTTTATATATATATAAATTATAAAATTTTCTTCATGTATTGCCTTAAATTTATGTAATTTCAAAAATATCCATTCTGCTAAATTATTGTTAAAAATAATTTCGATTTTATGGATGTTAGTATTGAAATTTTTACAAGATGGCATTAACATTAGTATAAATTATTTCCAATTATTAAAATTTCTATTAAATTATCAAGAGATTAATTTGGCAGTTTAGATTCTATTTGAATATTTTTTCTGAATTTTAATTTATTAATGCCTATATAATTTTTACATAACATTTAATTATTATAAAAATTGATAATTAACATGTACATATAATGTATAAATGATTGTTTATTTTTTATTATTTATAAATCATATTAATATTTAAAATAAATTATTTCCCATTATTAAACATGATGTCTAACAACAATTAAGTTTATTGACTCAAATTCTTTGACAATCCAAAAATTTCTTTGGATAAATGAATTTTAAAAAATTCTGAGGAAGGAAGAGGAAATTAGTAACAGTAATGATGTTTTTCAACTAAAAAGGAAGAAAAATGTTTTTATGTTAATAAGCAAAGAAGATATGAAATAAATTGTTTTCATAAATTTTGAAGGTTTACTACCTTTATCCTTTTTTCCCCTTAGTGTGCCTTATTTATTATCCTTAAAATTTTATTATATATCTATACATGAAGTATTAAATTCATTTTAAAAACATATAAATTATTTGAGTGTTATAGATCCTATCTCTCATTTTCCATACAAATTTTAGTCTTTATTTACATGATTTTCATTTACACGGTATTTTTGCAGAACCAATCCACTTGTAAATTGAGGGTGAGATGTACTTTTTGACAACTGAAAGGCACTAAGAAGGTACTGTGAGGCTTGTGTTACAGTCCAAGATGATCATATTCCTTATTAAAATTAAATGACATGATTTTTTCTAGATCATTATTTTGACCATTTTGAAATTTAACTCTTGAATTTTTTTTTAATCAAACTAAAAGCTTTTAATTTATGTATATATGTTTGAGTAAAATAATAATATTCAAATTCATGAAGTTTCAGTAAATTTTATATAGATTTTTTTAGTTATCTTATGTTTTCTAACTTTTGCCCTTCAGTGTATTTTCATATAGATATATACAAAACAACTGTCTAAATTAATCCATAATCATAATAAATGAAACATCAGCATTAATAAGAAGTTCTAATTGAACATAGTTAGTACTGTGATTTACTTCATTTTGATTTTAAATAAATGAAAGAATTAAATACAGATAAATTTTTTATAATTTATATGGCTTACATATTAAAAACAAATTTCTATTGTGTATATTCTGATAAGTATATATTAGTATATAAATACATTTTTCATATGTTAAAAAAACATTTCTTATTTATACTATTAGGCAGAATAATTAAAAGTTTGATTCTAGTATTTTTGAGATGTTCAATCTGCTTTATTGCTTGATACAATATTATGAATCCAAAATTTTTCCTTTCTTTAAAAATTTATATTTGTAATATTTAAATGTTTGGTTGAGAACTAAGTTTGAAATAATAAATTTTGTATTTATTATTTCAATATAAGGAATTAGTATTAAAAAGAGTAAAAATGAAATCTGATAAAAACAAATGATTTCATCCTATTGCCAAAATAAAAATGATGCATAATCTAGCTTTATGTAATTTGTAAAATTTACAAATATCAACCCAATATTTATTTATTTATTTTTCTATTATAAAATGGTTGCAGATAATAAAGGAAATAAAATCCCAAATATATACAAAAACTTCTTAAAATTATTCTATAATCATAAAGAAAGAAACATCAATAATAACTAAGCAAATATAGTTTTATTTATACTTTAAATTAATTACAAAAAAAAATGTTTTCTTATTAGTTCTACAATTAAAATTCTAAGCACTCATGTTAGGCATTCTAAAACTTAAAACTTTAAAAAATACATGTAAATCTTGGAATTTTAGAATTTTTGTATTTGACTATGTCAAACATATATTTATTATATAAATTATATGATAGCATGTCAGTATATGAGGCACTTATTATGCAAGTGATATAAGACTATTTTCCTCCAATTGGAGATATGAATTCTTAAAGTTTATTTAACTTAAAAAAAATCTCAGCCACTTGGATGTTTCACAGATATGTAGTGTGCACTGTAGCAGTATGCTACAATGCACACTACATATCTGTGCACTGTAGCATACTGTATTGTTCAATAAATGTATTACAGGATTGTATTACATATCTATGGAATTCCTGTAATGCATTTATTGAATGCAGATGCAGTCCACAATGACTGTAACAATGGTTCCAATGCATTTACACCATTTGTCTTACAAGCCATTGCACCAAAAGTTCTATTTCCTTTTTAATAACATAAACGAATAGAATATAATAATATTGAGATTATTTTTAATGTTTTTATTTTTATTCATAGAATAACAACCAAGGCCAACTATAATGGTAATCATTACTCATAAACAATGTCATTGCCCATCTGTTGTTGGCTGTTCAGAGGTTACTGTTGGTCAGTTGTTGAAAAACTCATAAATGGGTGGATTGAATAGAAATAAAGATACCATATCCTTCTTTGTTGGTTCAGTGATGACACAGTTTGCAAGGTACAACAGGTGCATCTTCTGCTTCACACTTCTGACAGTATAACTCATACAATTTTTGCACAATTAAATCAGCAATCTGTGTGGAATTTTATGTCAGAAAAAGGACTTGTATATTTCAGAAAACTATTAATGTGCTTCTTTACTTGAGACACTATGTTAACCTCAATGGCAGATGGTAGGGTGCTCCCCAATCTTGTTGTTTGCTTCTGGTAGTGCACCCTTTCTGGTAGCTTTCAATAACCTGGTGCATCTCCCATTGGATAAATTGAATATCCCTAAGAAAAACTGCTTGCAGATATGGATCATGTCAGATTAGACTGGGAGGTAATATTTTCAGTGCATGCTTTTAGATTATGAGTAGAATCTTAGCAATGCCTACTGTTGATAGGCTTATATTTTACCAGGCCAGAGATGTGGACATTTTGTTTAACCTAGTCACACATTCTCCAAAATATTTCAAATAATTCATGTCTGCTGGTCTTTGAAATCTGGTCCACACACTTTCAGAAACATTTACATTCCTTTTGGCTCACTGTTTTTGCTTGAACATCCTTTCCTATTCTATTGGAATACTGTTACATCAGATTTCTCAGTCTTTTTTTTTATATTGGCTTTCCATTCAGATGGATTTCTACTGTGTTTGTTACTATGAGTAGTATCCTTGCCACTGACTTCAGTTCTGTCTTGATTATTTCCTGACATATCACCATCCAAGCCAGTTATTTCATTTTCTATACCACTATCATCCATTGTGCAAGTAGTGTAAGTTCTACAAAAACAGTATGCAATTTCTTTTATATGTGCATTGTATTTGCAAATCAAAATATCTCTACAATCATTGTCAAACTTATCTACACAAACTCTCGATTTCAAATAGATGTTGCGATTTTCAATCATGGGTTTGAATTAAAAAATTGTGATTACCTGTATTTTGTCTCAAGACAGGCTGCTATTTGCAATTTGCCGTTCAGACTTTCATTACTTACAGAGGAAGTGCTTGTGGATATCTGGTTACTAGCCAAGTTAGAGCTGTCATCTATGGGCAGAAGGTGTAACTGTGCTCTTATATAACTTGCATGCTAACAGATTGTATAATAATAATACCACTCTGCCAGAAAGCTCATTTATGATCATCAGTAGACTTACACCACTTACATAATAAGCATCTCATATACTATTATATTAAATTAAAAATTAGATGTTGCTGCTTAATTGTAATATTGATGACAATGTCAGCCATAAGAACTTTTTATGTAATTACATAAAATTTCTATTATATTTAAGCCTTGACCCATCTGTGATATAAAAAAAATACTGTATGCATACTTATTTTTATTTTTACACATTTGTAAATTATAATTGAAACATAAATTATGATTTTAAATAAGATGTATATTTTTCTATAATAATTAATTTTATCATATTAAGATTATATAATTTTTAAATTTTAATACCATGATAAAATAATTAAATTTTTAAGTTATATTTAGAGATTAAATCCTAAAGTTTGATAAAAAGAATATATTATCTTAAATGATAAATTTTTTCACTTACCAATATAAAATAGGAATAATTAGATTTGATGCATAAAAGAACATATTTTTTAATGTTAATTATATTGATTTTGGTTATAAAAAGATTCCTCCAAAAGATCTCAAATATTTCTAAAAAGTCTGGCCAAATTTAAAATCACAGATATTACTCATCAAAACAAAGCAAAAAGTGCATATAAACAAGGTCCAGAAATATTTTTTTTTTTTGAGATAACATAGGGTGTAAAAGCATATAATTTAATAAGCCTATTAGTCTCATGAGGACTATCGTAAATTGTAGTTTGGAATCAATTGTAACTGTACATTAATCATAATATTGTACCAGTACAGTCTGTGAATGGCTGGAAATAACACAATTGTAATATATGAAATATAGCACTAACATACGTATTATATTCCACAAAAATTTTAATAACTTAAAAAATAAAAGTACTTTCAGCCCTTTAAGTAATCCCTTTAAATAATTTGTAACTGAAGAGGGCCTGCTTAAAGGGCCAAAAATACTTTTAGTTTTTAAATTATTAAAATTTTTGTGGAATAGAATACCTGTGTTAATTCTGTGTTTCATATATTACAATAGCAAAATTTTAGCAGAGGATTGCATTTACAATATTTAATTAAGAAATAACCCATGATTTTGCTCTCTTTTAAAAAGATTACATATATGAGTTATGCTCTTATACTGTATTATCTCAAAAAGGAAACATTTCTGGTCCCATGTTTATATGAACTTTTTCCTTTGTTCTGATGAATAATATCTGTGATTTAAATTTAGCTATTATATAATATTAATATATTATTATTTATTAATTTATAGAATAAATTCAAACTTTTTCCACATTTAATATTACAAATAATATTATAAAGAAAATTCAGGAATACAAATAAAATGAATATAATTTAATATCAGTAGAGTTATAATGAACAATTGTTTCCAGCTAGAATATGACATCACATCATGTGATTGTAATGGTGCATTTTTATGAAATATAAAATCTGAAATCCTTTATCTCCATAAAAAATAATTAAATGTAATTATGCTAATTGTTAATGTGAAAAACTTTTAATAAAAATTCAGAATATGTATTTGAAAACACTTTGGAATCCAATTTTAAAAATAAAATTTTATAATTTTTTTAAAATTTAAAAACTTGCTATTATTTATTTTAGTAAATATTAATATAATTTTTATATTTATTTATTATACTTATATTTATATTTAAATTATTTTACAATTTATTTTTAGATTAAAGTTTTATTTTACTAAAAAAAATTTAAAATTATTTTAGACAATGTTTTGAAATTTATTTTTTTATTTTATATAAAGTAAATTTGTAAATTGCTAGGAATTGATTATTGTATCATTAAATAGGAATTAATCCAATGGTTGTGCAGAATTTGGCAGCTTTAGCTGCTGCTGGAGGTGGAAATAATTCTACAGGAATTACAAGTTTATCTGCTGCAGGTATGTAAAATTTGTTAAAATATATAATAAATAATTTTAAATAAGTTCATACACAAGTACTCTATTATTAAATATTAATTTGTTTGCATATTAAATTTTAAATAATTTTTTTATTCTATTTAATAGAATAGCTTATAATTTCTATTAATATTAATTGGAATGCTTGTTTTCTTTTTACTGAATTTCAGTTTTATAGTCTGACATAGCATGCTAAATGTTAATTTATTTGGTTTTGTGATATAATTATGAATGGAAATTTATATTTTCTTATTATTTAAATTCTGAATGCATAAAAACATTATTTATAAAAAATGTTAAAAAAATAAAAAATTTTCTGTTTTGATAAATCTACAAATAAATCATGCAGCATTAGTATTTAAAATTTAAAAATCCATAAAATTTCTTAAATAACTTTAAAAATTAAAAGAAAAATAACCATGACTATTAAAACATGTTTGTTCATTGCATAACAAAAAAATAATTTAAAAAATTTTATTCTTATTATTTTTTTGTAAAAGTATCTCTAATAATTTTTTAATTAATTATTGGTTAATTAAAAAAATGGCAATATTAAAGTAAAAGTGCAGTTTGTAAGCTATTTTATAAAAATCAAATCAAATTCTAAAAACTATTTGGATATATTAGAGCAATTTATAATTTCACAATTATGAAAATCATCATTATCTTATACTTTAGGCAATAGTGTTTGTCTATACAAGAATTTTTATGGCTTTCATGCCTGTCAAGTATAATCTCATTATATTGTTTTTCTGGAATATGTGAAAGATTTATTCTTCATTATCTGGTTTTTGTCATTAAGAAAAAATAACTAATCCAACACTGTAGATACAGACAGAAAACTCTTTTATCTGGAGCACAATCATTTTCAATGTAATATATGGTTATTGTATTTTATTCCAAAGAAGACTATGTATAGTTTGTATACTTAGAGTTTTCACTATAAAAATCATCATACATGATGTCATAGTCTTTAAATCAATAACAATGAAGACAGAAATATCACTTATTTCCTATTTTAATGATGTTTATTAGCAATTAACAAAAACAACTGAATAAAATAGAATGGCCAGTCAGTTAGTATGTACAATAAAATTAGTAGCTATTATATAATTACTTATTGAAAAGAGGATAATTTGTAGTATTCAGAACCATCATGGGAACCATTTAGAAAAAAATTTTAAGTTGTTTAGAAATATAACAAATTTTTTTGTAATGATATAAGCATAATTAGGGAATAAAAAATCCATTAGTCTTCACTTCAACTTATAATATAGCTTCTCTCCATCACATGATATTTTCACACATTAATTAGTCATTCTATTCTGGTTTAAATGCTTATAATATAATTAAAATAAATAATTATTTTTTTAAATCTGTTAATCAATTGATTTTACTTTTACTCAAATGTTTATTTCATCTAAATGAACCTAATAATTGTCAAATTTTATCCCTTGATACGTTTAACTGAAATTTTAATAATTTGAAATAATTTAAACTAATTCTATCCCATCTCACTAAAATTAGTTCATTTAGAGTAAATTCTCTTGAAATTTGGTTTATATAAAGTTTAATGTTTATTTCATTTAATATTAATTTAAAATATTATTTTAATTTTATTAAATCATTTTCATTGACTTTTTATTATTTGTATTATAAATAAATTATAGATGAACATTGTAAATAATCTCTCTTGAAAATGAATTGATTTTTCTGTGTCCCAAACTTGAATTAGTCTCCATCATAAGCCAAACACAAATCAAACCAAGTAAACAAAACTTACTGTAGTTCTCCCATCACTGTTGATATTGTTCAATAAATACTCTCTTCTTGTTGATTGAAAACAAAGGAAAACTCCTAAGTATACTAAGTATAGTTGATTGAAAATATTTTCTGTTTATATGCTTGTAGAAACCTGTTTGGTGTGTTGTAGTAGCTGCATCTAGTTGTAGTTTTTAGAATTAACATCTGGTAAACACTTATTTTAACTGTAATAGCAAGTGTAATCATGATGAATGTAAGAGTACAATTAGCGTGCAATTTCAAACGAATTGTTCAGAGGCAAGAATTTTTTAGACCTAAACGTATTTGGAAAGGAAAAAATCTAATGGAATCTGCACATGTACATAGTGTTACCTAAATTTTCCCTGAAGAAATGGTGACGAGTAAATGCATTCTTCAAATGAAAGTAAATCAGCCTAATTACAAAGTAAAATTACAGAAGAGAAAAAGCAAATAATAAAAAAATTTGATAAAAAATTTAACTAGGATATTTTTAAATTATTTAAATATATTGTAATGCTGTGATATAAGAAATTAAAAATATTAAATTTATAAAATTGAATTGTATTTACCATGGATGGTATTTACTAACAAGTCACTGCAATCTTGATTTGTATTAAAAACTGAAATGAACATTTATTTTTCAGCTTCAAATATTGTTTGCTTGTTAAATTAACTAATATTTTTTATTTTTATAATTTAGCTTGATAATGAAAATAAGCTTATGTGAGGTCAATGCAATTGTATTGCTGAAATGGAGGGTCTATGCAAACATGCTGCAGTAATAATCTGGTTTATAAATGGAGAAAATAATAAGACTTGCACTTCTCATCTGCAAACATGGGGAAAATCATCAAATAAGAACAGGTACAAACAGATGATGACACTGGAGAAATTATTTGGAAAAATAAAATACAATATAAATGTGAATAATATTCCTTTAATAGCCCCAGAATTAATTTGTCTACTTCAATGTCATACAAAGTTTGCAGCATTCAGCTATACCTGTAACCCTTGATACGTTTAAATAAGGATCAACAACTAACATCAGTTACAATAAGAAATGAAGGAAAACTAAATGTAGAGACTTTGAGTGTACTATAATCATTTTAAGATACCCAACAACACAATAATCATGGATGTATTATACATCCTTGGCAATTGGTGGCAATAATTGCCACCATAATGTTTTTCTGCCATTGTTTACCGGTTCTTAGTTTTTTTAATAACCACCAGAGTGCACCTTGCATCAACTGAATTAAGGTGCCAACAAGCATATATCTTTGATAGTGGCTTGCTACTTTTCACTTAATATAGAAAATTCTATATATCAAATAAAAATGAACAATATAGTGAATTTAAGTGACAGTTTGTGAAGCTATAGGGGCAACCTAGACATTATTGTTATTACAACAAAATTAGGAAAGAAATTGAATTTTACCATAGCATTTTTTATGAAATAAGTGGAGTTTTGGTTTATATAATGTTAAATGAAATTGGTAAGTGATACAAAGCAAACTAATAAAACTTTATTGGTACATGACTAGACATATACATCTTATACACACATGGACATACAGAGAAGTGAGGAGGCAAGATGTCTGAAATGTTTAAATGTTGCCAGACCAAAAGTACAAAAATTAGCCAAAATATATATATAAATTGCATTAACTAGTTGGGAAGCATCCTTCAAACATATAATATTAATGTTCTGAAAAAATTGCTTTACTTTTTATTATGTGATAAACAAATCTGTTTTAATAGTTTATGATTATTTTTATATTTTCAACATTAGTCCATCTTTATAGAACTTCATATATATGTTTTTACCTTAAAATTAATTTAAAATCATTTTTTATAATAGATAAGAGTTCATAGAAGATCTTAAGCAATTTTTGTAATAAAAGTTCTTAAAACCAGTAATTTAAAAACAATTTTACATTTTTAAAAGATGTTCAAGTTTTAAAATTTTACATAGATAATACTCCATCATATTAATAAGAAAGTTTATTATTCCTGATTAAAAATCAATAAGAAAGTCATAACTCAAAAAATAAATTTTATCATTATAAAAAAATATTTTCTATGAAGTTTCTTACCTATGTGAATGATAAAATTTAAGCAAACTGCAAATTTTGCAAAGATATCCATGGTAAATTTTCATGAAAATTATTTATTGCTTAAAAGGTAACTATTTCAAAAAGAAAAATTATGCATATAATTCAAATTTTACTATTAAAAAAAACATTAAAATTCAATACGTGAATCATAAAAATTAAATTTTTTCACATATTTAAAAAATTTTTTAAATATTAAAAGCATCATGTAATTGTAAATGTAGTCATATTGACTTCATCTGTCAATTTGCTTAAATTAGTTATAATGATTCCCACTTGTTTTCTGACATTGTTCTTTTTTTGCTTTGACTGAAGAAAGTTTAATAAAACAAAGCTTATAATTTACCTAGAGTCTATTTTTTAATAGCTACAAGCTTTTTAAGAATAATATGTATATATACAGAATGGAAGAAAAATCTGTACTTTTCCAAATAACTTGATAACTATCATAGATTTCAAAAATCTGTTAATGCCAACAAATATCAAGTCATGGGTGGGCTACCTGATGGTGACCTTCAAATGAGCTGATTATGCAAATGAGTACACTTTCAAATCCTATCACATAAACTGTAATAGATAGGAAAATATTCCAATTACAAACTTGTTCAGCATTCATTTCTGAACACTTTAAAAAACTTCATCAAAATTGGATGAATAAGTAATTCAAAAATGAAACAAAACATTTTTGCATGCAAAGAGTTGACACTTATTTCTGACATGTAAATAACAAACCAACACCAAAGTGTAATATTCCAAATCAATAAATTGAAAACACAGAGACTAATCAACAAGCAAAAACTAATCAAGAATGTGCTCAAAATGTCTTCCAACAGCAGCCAAATACAGTTAAGCATGATGTTGGATAGAGTTCCTCACAATTTTTAGAGCAGTGTTTATCAACCAGTGTGCCTTGAGAGGATCTTAGGTGTGCTGCGAAAATTTTGAAAGATCATTAAATAAATTATTTTCAAAAGAATTTGAAAGCACAATAATTGTACATATCAAAATTAAACACCTCTTTAAATTGCTTATACGAGTATATTATTGTTATAGTAATTGTATATATACTGAATATTTTTATCAATTTTATTAGTCGCACTAATCGAGGCCTACCTGTAATATATTGGCTCTTCATTTCTTTAGTCTAATTGAAGTTTTATGCCTAGAGTCTCATTGCTCATCATTTCGACAAGCTTATCTATGAATTCAAGATTGGGCAAAGCTAAAAACACATCGTCTATGTAGCAAGTATATAAATGGATGTTATTTTTTAGCATATTTACAATTTTCTTCCATTCATGTGAACAACTAGTTTTGTAGGAAAGCCTGCCATAGGATTTCCCATCAGAAGGCCTTTTGTTTGAAGATAAAATTTTCCATTAAATATGAAGCATGAATGGCATATTAAGTAACAGTAAAATTATTAAGTAACAGTTCTCTTCCATCTTCTCTGGCCATATGTATACATAATATCAAATGTTGTACTGCGAGGACTGTAAGTTAAATTCTTATTGAGGGGCATAAACTTTTGCAATCATAGGTTGGGAGAACTTCATCTGGTAAAGTTCTATTTTATTTAACTTATCTAAAATTTTACACGATGATTCAACACAATGGTGATAGCAATGATGTTTTTTCTGATTTCTTGAAGGAACAGATAGCACATGCTCCATTATGTTCGAGACTTTTGTCTTTGTCAAATTCCACAAAAATCCTATAGTTATGACATATCATTGATAAAACCCTGCATCCACATACAATTTAGAAAAAAGTCTACAATGTACTTCTGCACAACACTAGACTTTTTTCTAAATTGTTAATATAGGTATCCCTCCTATAACACAGCTTCTACAACATTGTTTCACTCTAACACAATTTGAAAATTGCAGAAACCCTCATATAGGTTACTTCTATAATATGGTTTTTACTTAATACATTTAGAAAATTAGATTTATTTTCCTACAACACAAAATATTTTCACTAAGTTTTGTAAAACCACATTTTGGACATACAATACACACACAAAATGCAAACATTGAGAATACTTTGCTAAAATTAATCATAAATGAAATTTTGCTAATTTACTGTGAGAGGAACAATATGCATTCTATTTTAGATTTTGATTTGAAATTGAATTAATTTTGGAGTTGAGTTAATTAGCAATAATTGAGTATTTTGTGTTCCAAACATTGAGTTTTTGAATAAAAA
Source organism: Olivierus martensii (assembly GCA_000484575.1). Taxonomy (NCBI): domain Eukaryota; kingdom Metazoa; phylum Arthropoda; class Arachnida; order Scorpiones; family Buthidae; genus Olivierus; species Olivierus martensii. Next base: position 75,315 of record AYEL01070550.1, on the reverse strand, counting down.
ATATGTTTTTATTCTTCAATATAGGAATGTGAGAGGGAAGAAAAACTTTTTTTATTCATATATTTCCAAACATTGAGTTTTTGAATAAAAAATAAGTTTTTATTCTTCAATAGAGGAATGTGAGAGGGAAGAAAAACTTTTTTTATTCATATATTTTTTTAGGTATGTGTTAAGGAATCATTATTTTCTAGCAGGTTGTAATGGGTTAGATTACAGATTTTGTAGAGAGAACAGAAGATACACAAACCTTAAATGCATAAAAAACTTCAGAAAGTGAAGTTAATATTGTTAAAGAAAAAACGTTCTCATTTTAATGAAACAGTAGTAAGGAAGATATAATTTGATGCTAAAATGTTATATAGGTTGTATATTTTCTCTTTTCTTTTGTTTTACATATATTGTTTTTTTAAGGTCTTGCATAAACAGTGGATTCCACTTAATTGGGACAGCTGCGTAATTGGGAAATCTCAAAGAATGGAAACCAAACTAATAAACTAATACATAATTTAAAAACTTAATTGGGACAGTAACAGAAAAGGAATTTAGCAACTTTTGACATATTTTAGGGATTTTTTGAAAATATGTCAACATTATGTACACTAATATTTATTTGGCAACACTTTGTGATGCGAATCAGTTATCTGTCATCGTGCATCTGGCAAATATCTGTCTCCTTAAGAGTCTACTATTACTGTACCTAGCAATATTCATTTACAGTGTTGATTTTATTTAAGATTTTTAAATCTTTGCCAAGATGCCAAGAAATGATTTTACACTTTCAAATAAAATTGCTTTGCTGGATAAAATTAAAAGCCAGCCATTTAATACAAGCCATCGTAGACTCCTGATATAACTGGTGTACCAAAATCTACCATAACGTGTTTTCTACAACAAGAAAACCAACTGCATGAGGAATTACAGAAAGAAATTCTGGGAACATCCAAAAGAAAGCGTGATGGAAAAGAGAAAGAAATTCCAGGAACATCCAAAAGAAAACGTGATGGAAAGGATCTATTCCGGGAACATCCAAAAGAAAGCGTGATGGAAAGGATCCAGAAGTCACAAGAAAATCAACTACGTGAGAAGTGGGCATTACAGAAAGAAATTCTAACAAGAAAATCAACTGTGTGAGGAGTGGGCATTACAGAAAGAAATTCCAGAAGATCATTCAAAAGAAAGCGTGATGGAAAGGATCCAGAAGTTGAAGAAGCATTAAATCAATGGATTTCTATAGTGAGCAGGCGAGGCATGAATATCACTTAGTGTTGAAGAAGAAATCAGAGGAGATCGGTAAAAAAACTAATAATTAGGTACCTATTTTAATAAAGCATTAAAACAGGTACCTAATTACTACTTTTACTATTTTAATAAATCCTTAAAATAGGTATCTAATTATTATTTTTTTAAATTTTATTAAAGCATTACAATAGGTACCTAATTATTATTTTTTTTATCCCTACGAATTACATATTTTATTTTAGAATTTATTATTACTTGGTTTAATGATGACAGCTGGACCAAAATGGCTTAGTCCCATACGAATTACATATTTTATTTTAGAATTTATTACTACTTCATTTAATTGGGGCGAATTACATATTTTATTTTAGAATTTATTATTACTTCGTTTAATTGGGACAAAATAGCTTAGTCCCAATGTGTCCTAATTAAGCGGAATCCACTGTATATATTTTTTCTTTATGTTTCGTGTTATTAATATTATTAATAAAAATTAAGTTTCTTATGTGGTAATCTATGGATTAAACAGTTCTATTAAGTGAACAGTTCGAGTCGAACAGTTCTATTAAGTGAAAAATAAACTTTTATCTTTATTTCCAAAGACCTTTAGGCTTAATTAAGCCATCCTCAGTGATTCTTTATACAAACAAGAACAAATCATTAGAATAGATTAGGATATAGGCCTTCAGAAATAAAGATAAAGAGTTTATTTTTCACTTAATAGAGTTGTTCGATTAATCCATAAATTATAATAAAGTAGATAGTGAAAGTAAAAAGTAAGGTTATAAATAATATTTCTTATGTGGAATTAAAAAAAAGTTTTTTGTTTTTAATTGGCTTTGGAATATAACTCTCTTTATTGTATTAGCTCCAGGTCTCATATAACATGGTTTCACACAACACGGTGTTTTTTAGGAACCTATCTACCATGTTATACAAGATATACCTGTACTGTATATTATTGTTGTGATGAATGTAATAATAATATACAATAACACTGTAGCAAAAGTTAGGTTATAATACTAATCAGAACTTAGAACAATTTAAGATAGCAGAAGTAACTTCAAGTTCTATACTAGTCCAAAAGATGGGAAGAGCTGAAAAGTTACCTTCAATGATACATGTACTTGAGGAAGTAAAATCTGAGAAATTGCAGAAACACAAGTTGATCCTGTAGGTCTAATTCTTCTTAGTGTTATATTCCAGTTCTTCTGTTGTTTTATGGCAAATCTGAAGGAGGTAAAAGCTTATCAGAAGGAACAGTCAATATACGGTCTCATGCATTGGCAGACATGCAGAATGTAGTAAGAAGGCAGAAGACTGTTGTGTCTAAATTGATTGTTCTTCTGATAAACTTTTAGCCTCCTTCAGAAAATCTGTTTAATTCTTAATGTTATTAAGCATACATTTATATTTGTATAGTACATAATATTTGTATGTAGTATATGTACAGCTGATGAGAATCAAACAGACCAAAAATGTTTCTGTGTTTATATACTAACTATAATAAGGTCTTTTTCATATCCTACCTAAGTGTGAGAAACAGAAATTGAATTATAACTCTAAGGTTCACTTACACTGCTTCTTATGAATTCAAAATGATTACCGCACTTAAAGCAGGAATACTAATATGTACATATAAAAAAATACTAAAATTATACACCAAAAATGTTTATTCAGTTTATTTGAAGCACTTTTGGCTTAGTAACAGCTCTCATCAGCAGTACATTTCATTACTGAATATTAAAATCAAACATAGAACAAAAGAATACGTTTTAAATTAACACATTTTATGATCGTTACTACAGTAACAAAACCTTTAAAAAATTTTATACTCTAAAATTAATAAAATATTGTATAATACAGAACACACAATAATATAATTAATCCTAAACTTAACACAAACACATATTACATGACAGATAATACTGTTGTTATTAAATTAAAATCGACTATCATTTTTGTGTTTTTGCACATCAAATTCAAGCTTGGCTAACTGTATTAGGTTCCATGATGTTAATTGCATTATGACCTTTTAATTTTTTATCTATTATGTTAATACTTTTGTGATTTTACCTTTCAGTCGGTTATTTATTTTCTTAACTATGGCATCATCCCAATTTACATCTGTGTCAAAGTTGGCACTCCTCTGTACCAAAATAATAAAGAATAAAATCATGTATAACAGAAGAAACACAATGTTTAATCTACTGAGGAACGACAAAGACCTAGGAAATGCAATGAATCCTCCAGAGTGTATATGAAATCCCTTTTAAGAATTTAGACACACCATGTGTCTAAATTCCTTCATATTAGTATTCCTGCTTTAAGTGCTGTAATCATTTTGAATTATAATTCTTTTCAACAATCAATAAATTTGATAATTTTAACATATGATAGATGCTATATATGGATGCAATATTCTAAACAGCAGTAAAATGTTTTATAATATATATAAAGAGAATATTAGCCCATAATTTATTTTTAACCATTAAAAAGTTTTCATATAAATGTAAGAGAGTTACCTGAAGTGCACAATTCATAAGTCTAACAACAAGATCAAACTGTTGATGCTCCAACATGGCTTTGTTTCCTGTAACATGATTTGCTAATTCTTGAGTTAGAGCTAATCGAGCTGTTTTGTTTTTAAGAGCTCTTAACACTGCTGGAAAAGTCTAAAATTAAAAAAAACTTAAAATTAGATATATTAGAAAAACTTTTTCAATATAAAAATAAACAAATCTGAAAAATTTTTATCAAAGTGAATAATGAAAAAATCTATAGTATAGTTTTATTTAATGCAAGTATAATATAGTGCAATATAAAATATATTAATAAAGTTTCACTTTGTGCACAAAGTTTGAAATAATGTAAATTGCAAAAAATTTGATAAGAATCACAAATGTGTATCAAAACTAGTAGATCAAAAATATTTATGTTTTTATCACACAATGACATCATTTTAGATAATAAACACCATGACTTTATTCACCATCCATTATCAGTATCATGTGAACTATGCTATTGTTTAAATGCAGTAAAAATTTTGCTTGTAATTTTTGTGACTATTATACTGTTATTTATAGCATTCACTCTAATTATAATTTATTGTTTTTATATCCTATAACAATTTCATCAAAGAGTTCATTAGGTGGTAATGTTAGTTATGAAAAATGTGTTCCATCATCATCAAATTTGAAACAGATACTATTTATGTAATAAAATACTATCAATTATTATGATGATATAATAATGTTTTAATATAATAAAAATAATCTGATATTAATTAATAAAATATGATATTATGCCATAATGTTTATAAATTTATGTGATCTTAAAAACACATCCCTCTTACTTTATATTTATTCCCATTAAAAACTGGAATAATAACTGTATGGAACAGTCAGCCACAACTTTTATAAATTATTTTGCACTAAGCTAAAAAACCTTTTTGAAATGTATTTACTGCAGATTTTAGATTATCATCATCATCAAATACCAATTCATAAAAATTTTTTTGTTTTATGATTATTATTTTTTTTTATTTTTTAAATGGATGTGGCACGCTAGCTAAGAACTGCCAATTCCTTCCCAAGAAATATCTGTTCCCCCTACTAACAAGGTGAGGACACAGCTGACACTTATTTGAAACACATGGATATGCTAACAAGGGGAGAACACAGCTGACCCCCACCGATTTTGATCCGCTTAAGTATGGTGAAAATACATCAAAAAAGAGTGAATACGTGTCCGAGCTTTGTATGAATATGGCCTTCTAATAGTATTTTTTAACACTTGAAAATTCGAACTTTTGATAATTCAGCTTAAAAACTTTTAACACTTGAAAAATCGAACTTTTGATAATTCAGCTTAAAAACGACAACATATCCATCACTTGAAAAATCAAACTTTTGATAATTCAGCTTAAAAGCGATGGATAACTTGAAAAATCGAACTTTTGATAATTCAGCTTAAAAGCGATGGATAGAAGAAAAATCGAACTTTTGATAATTCAGCTTAAAAACGATAGATAGATAATAGATCATAAAAATCGAACTTTTGATAATTCAGCTTAAAAGCGATGGATAGATATTTCGAACTTTTGATAATTCAGCTTAAAAACGATAGATAGATAACAGATCATCAGGTTGATAATTCATCAGCTTAAAAGCGATGGATAGATAACAGATTACCAGGTGCACAGATGGATAGATAACAGATCACCAGGTGCACAGATGGCGCACTCAATAAATACCTGGCTCGTAATCAGAAGGTAGTGGGTTTGAATCCAGGTTGATGTGCATTTTTTTTTTTTATTCATCAAAAAAGTATTCGGACTGTATTTGTCCCTCATCAGTGCTGCTAAACATTCCAAAAGATCATCGACATCATTGATGATCGATGATCTTTTGGAATGTTTAGCAGCACTGATGAGGAACTAATACAGTCCGAAAACGTTTTGCTGAATAAAATCCATACTTGCGAATGAGCTGTATTTAATCTAGATGTGTTGGTGATACATGAGGTTAAAATTTTGTATAGTGTTGGTAGATATGTGATTGGTCTGTATTGTGATGGGTTTCCACTTTCCAGTGTTTGTGCTCTTGGGTTTCATGAAAGTGATACCGTGTGTAAGAAAGGAAGGTGTGTCTTTTGGTCCATGAATAAGATGTGTGAGATGTTTTGGCCAGTAAGTCATAAAGACAGGTAAAAATGCTTATACCAAAAATTCTGTATGCCATCTACACCAGGGGCTTTCCAGTTGTGAGTGTATCTAATTGTGTTTGTGAGTTCTTTAGTAATGGTGGGGGTTTCATGAAAGTGATACCGTGTGTAAGAAAGGAAGGTGTGTCTTTTGGTCCATGAATGAGATGTGTGAGATGATAAAGCGGGAAAGTCGTACGATACGGGAACGCACGAGCGGGGTTTCACTGTATATAGAATAGTATAGTATAGTAAATTCTATAATAGAATTGGGATACTGCCAAATTATGCATCTGCTAATAATTTTTTTCTACTCAAAAAATTTATAAAAAAATTATCATTTTCATATTTAGACACTGATCTGTGCTATATTAAGATGAATTTAAATAATTAATAAATAAATTTTTTCATCTGTAAAGCCAATCAGAAATTATAATATAGAATAATAGGATTTTAGTTTTTATTTTAGAAATTTGTCTTATGAGCAATTTTCAAGGAATAAATTATACTTTTACAATAAGCCCTTTATATTTGTATTTTTAAAATCAACTTAAGAAACAACTTTACAGTATTATTAATAATTTATTTCATTTAATTTTAACCACTAATTCAAATTATACATATATAGCCTCAATGCATATTCTTCCATTCTATAAAATTGAAAAGATTATTCCTTGAAGAATACAATGATTATCTTTTCTTCATAATAGCAATAACATTTACTATATAATGCACAAATTTAACCATAATATGCAAATTTTTTTATACAAACTAAAGATATATAAACTAGAAATACAATATAATAACAGGAAGATAGAGTTAAATTTAATACATAATAATGTTTTCAATCCTTAACTGTACATCATCATCAGTTACTTACAAATTAAACTAAAACTTGCAGACATTATAAGTATTAAAGAGCAATATTTCAAATTTTTACATAATGTCATAAGATACATCATAGAATATTAAATGCTAATTAAGGAAAAACTAAATATATGCATAAGATTATACTATTATAATATATAGTGAAAAATAAAAAATATTAAAAAAGCAAATTCATAAAATAAAATATAAAACATATGCATTCTGAACAGGAAGATCTATTTAATTATAAAAATTTTTTTGACTCTTAATGTGGGTCTATCTTAGCTGTCTAAAAATTGGATTAAAAATGTTTTTGTAATTAAATAAGTTTTCTTGTTTAGAACTTTATAAATCTTTGTATAACTTTAAAAGCATTTAATTTTAAATAGACGTTTCTCTTAGATTAATCATTGTATATTTTTAGAATTGACTTTTAAATAATTAAATCTATAAATTTATAAATATTATAAAATATAATAATATTTTTATTTTAATAATAAATTATTTTTAAATTTAAATTATTTAAATTTATAGATTTAATCATTTAAAAGTGTATTTTAAAAATCTATTTAAAAAAACCACTCTCAATGTTAAAAAATGTTTTACATGAGATATTCCTTGGCAAAATTAAGAATTACATTAAGGACATGCTTTGGAGAATGCATATTTTTTACTTACAAATTAAATTATTTTATTATTTTTTTTAGAGTGGAATTTTTTTATCATTTTATTAAAGTAATAGTGATAGATGTTAATTTTGGTGTTATAAAAATATAAATATATGTTTGATTAAATATGTTTTAATGTAAAAAGATAGAAGTGATAATTTATATAATATGCAAAAAATATGAATGAATTTTTATTAAATGTTTTATAAACAATTGATTTCTTATTTTTTTATAATCATGAAAATATTTGTCTGTAATAAATTAAACTGTTTCCTTCTTATTAAAAAAAAAAAAAACGTAAGGTACTTTATGTTTTTGTGTCTGTAGCAGGTATAAGTAGTGGATCGTGAGATTAAGCAGTGGATTAATAAAAAGTATAAATAAATAAATACTTATACCTGAACAATACCAAAAAAAGGATTGAAATTCAATGATTGCAGATTCTTGTGTTTAATTTGAATTACAGGAAAAACAAACAGCATTAATCAGAAAAAATTTTATTATAGTGACTAGTTTTCTCCTCAGATGCAATGAAACTTCATGTTTGATTTTATTTCATTTACTTCAGTTGCTTTATTTTTACAATTTTATGCTAAAATTTATTGATCAATAAGAGTTAAAAAAAAAAAAACAGATTATAGTTGTTATTGTGGGAGGAATGTCGTCCTTATTTTAGAAGTTATTTCTTGAGAAAATATCAATTATTATTATTAAAATACAGCAAAAAACTATTAAAATGTCGAATAAAAATATAACTTAATGTAAACAATTGCTTAAAAATGATCTCTAAATTTAAGCATTTTTTATAAGAATATATGCAGCAATAGTTTTGAAAAGAAAATTTGCATATGTTACTAATTTACTAAATAAACAATTTTACATCAAAATATGGACAGAAATACATCATTCATGGCTTGTTTTATTCAGAAAGGACATAGCTATAAGACAGAAGCAATAATTTGACTGGATGCCTAAAAAAAAAATCACAAAAAACAATAGCATAAAATTTGGCATAATATATGCAAGAATATTTCTTTAAATAAATAAATAATAATTGTATAGGTAAAAAGGAACATAGAAACCATATAAACAGTAAAAATTAAAAAAAATCAAAAATTGTTTAAAAAATGTAACTATTTTGCAATGTTTTCATGCAAAATGAAAACAGATTGCATTTGTCAAAATGGTCACTTGTTTGTAAACAAGGTATCTGCATGAAAACAGATTGCATTCATGCAAAATGGTCACTTGTTTGTAAACAAGGTATCTTCAATGAAAAATGGATTTTTCTCCAGCCTCAAAACTCATCAATAAACAATTATGGAAAAGAATAATTGCCTACTTTCAGTATATGTCCAAAATTTTTGAATGATTAAAGATGAATAATTAAAAAATATATCATTAGAGTGTCATCTTCAATGATCATTCTATAATCACTAGTGATTTTCATAAAAGTCTATTAATAAATAAAAAATTTATTAATGGCAGCCCCAATAGTATGAATGTCCAGAATTTTTAAATAGTTGAAACCAGTACTTTTCCCAGGACTTATCAAATAGGTGTGTTATCCAGCTGACTTTATTCACCATTTGGTGTAAATTTAAATGATTTGAATGGTACTGTACAGTACTGCCTACTGATCTCAAATCAATATGAAATCAAATATATAGTTAAGCTTATTAATTACAAGCATGTAAACAATGGAATCACAGCTATAACAAGCAAATATTAATTCAAAGTTTGGTCTATGTACATTTATAAATAAAAATATATTGCATGCTACAACCTCTCAGAGGTAATGAGCAAAATCAGACCCATCAAAAGCATAAATCAAATAATTTTTGTCTTAATTGATTATAAAAATATGTAATCCATGAGTACTTATCTCTCTAGGCACAATAGCTTACTTCAGAATTGAGAATTTTACTTGACGTTAACTCCTCTAGATCTTCTACATTTTGTGTAGCCAGAACTACTTCAGATAGGTTGTAGCTCTCTATCATGCACAAATGAAGAGAGACCATTGAATGTTTATCATCCATTTTGTACTTCAGTTGTCAAAGGAATTGAAGAAGACAAATATCCAGTAAGACTAATATCTATTAAAGAATGGTGCTACCTCTCTCAAACCTTATTATTATTATTTGTTATAGTACATCAATGTGGGCACTGAGTATCTCTGGGGCAAAGTGCTATGTTGGACTCGAGTCAAGACATAGCTACTTGTGATGTTTAATTGGGAGTTAACTAACTGTCTGTGTCAGTGCTGAGAAACTTTCTTACTATATTACATGTATTGAGTAGTGATGCGTTTTGTAGTAGTTAACTAACTGTCTGTGTCAGTGCTGAGAAACTTTCTTACTATATTACATGTATTGAGTAGTGATGCATTTTGTAATGGAAAACATTTATGCTATTAAATAAATATATATAAATAGTAATTTGAATAAAATATATTATGTAATAAATTATGATACAGGTTTTCTTTTATACACTTTATATTTACAAAATATTACACAATATTTCAACTATTTGAAACAGTTTTGAAAGTTTGCAGTATTTATTATTGATAAAGAACAACTATAAATGCTTTAAAATTTTTATCAAAACAAATCTTCAGTTGAATTAGAACAATGAGGAAATGACATTGCAAGTAAATTTATTTATAAATAAGTAAATGAATCAAATGAAAAATATGTAAACAGAATATTACACAAAAATGAAATTATGCTATTTTCAAATAAATAACATTGACAAATGATTTGGAAAAGATAATCCAAGAAATATGATTTTCATCTGAGAAAAACTCATTAATGAATTGAGGATAGATTCTGGTAAGCAGTTATCAGTGTTTTAGTTTTCATATAAATGTGCTTCTTTAAATCTGATCAACAGCTAAATATTCCATGTAAATAAAAGAAACAAGTATTGTTCACATTGTGATTTAAATTGCACTTTCTTTCCTCATTGGAGATATCTTATTTCTGGTTGTCTCTATATTATAGAACACACTTTTTTTATTTCATTAAATCTTAGATTTAATGAAATAAACTATATGTACAAGAGTTTTGTTCTCCAGAAATTTCCCATATATCAAATTCACATAAATGAAGTTTAAGAAACTACATAAAATAATGAATTAGATTTAAAAGTTGGTTATAATGATATTTATGGAAGTTTTTATATTAAAAAATTTTTAATATTTTCAGTTATAACATTTATGATTATGTTTATTATCTAGTATTGTTTCAACTATCCAAAAATATTTTAAACTCTGAGTTAACACAGTCACTCCCTAATTTTCAAATGCAGTTTTTCTTCATTGTCATATAAAGTTATTTCTATGGCTTAATATTATTTAAAAATTAAACACACTGATTTTTTTATAGAAAAAGATAATATTTTCAGTGTAATCAGCATGCATCTCTGTCTTCTATCTTTTCTACATACACGTAGTTAGTATTATTATAAAGTAGTTATTATTCAGAAGTTAATTGTTTTTGAATTTGTTATTTATATATAATAATTAAGCCAATATATATTTCTTGCATTATTGTTTAAAAACAAATGTTGCATGATTTAATTTTTATTCTATTTTATATGCATGAGTAAAACTTATTAAACAATTTATGCATGAAGTGTTAAATTTTTAAACTATAAATAACTTTGTTGAATGTTACTTATTTTGGCTGTGGTCTATTCCCTCCTTGAGGGAAATTAAGCTATTGGTATACTTAACATAATGCTTATCTTTGTGTTACCCTTCTTGGTTGATCATGCCCTGATGTTACATTGGTTGAACCTCTACAGCTCTCCTAGGGAGAACAACTAATTCAGGTGAGCCATGGACCTTGTTTAAATTTTTTCTTCTTTATTTTCTTCCCACTGCATTTGCATATCCTGTTTGGTGAATTTAAGAATGAGTTTTTGCATTAATTCCTTTATTTTCCTATGTAATATTTACTGGATATATTATAAAATTCTCTTTAAATATTTAAAATATTTAATTAATAATTTTAAAAAATTTTCAGTATTTATATATAGGTAGTCTTCAACTTACAACAAAGTTGGGATTGAATCCTACTATTGGAAGTCAGAAATGCCCAAAATTTAAGAGGTTGTCCACTAATATTTATTATTACACTCCACTATATTGTAATAAACTTAACGGATAAAAATTATAAGAACCAGACACAAAAAGAATGCTTTCCATATATCAGACTATTGCTCAGAGACTTGAACTCAAATTAATTGAATTGATCACAATCATAGAATTTACTGAGTACATCACTATCATAAGTTGAAATAGTTGTAAGTTGAGGACTACTGGTATCTACTTCTCAACAAATTATAAAAATGATCTTATTTTTATTTTAAAGGTAAATAATAAATTATTATATATTATTGGCTTTCAGGTAAAACTAACCAATTTCATTTTTTTAAAGTTATATATCAGTCTCATTTAATATTCTATTCAATCAAGCACAAATTTAAGCAGAATTATATTTAATTAACTAGTATTATGCAATTGAAATGTTTTCAGGTTGAGAAAGCCAAACAATAACAAACAAGTTAAGGGGATTTGAGATGCAAAATACATTTAAATACAAAATACAATTACAAGAAGTTTTAGAAGCATTTTAAAATAAACAAAGCAGTTTTTACATAGCTTATACACAAAAGATTGAATAAATATAGATATCACATATAAAAATATATATAAAACATCAAATAACAAATAGTATTACTAGATTATATATATACAGTGGATTTTTGATTTTATGAACTCATATGGACTCTATACATATAATAAATAGATAATAATTATATATGTATTTATTTTATGTATTCTATTATATTTTTATTATTTCTAAAATATATTATTTAATAGAATACATTGCAAATTAAAAAATTAAACAAAGATTTCAGTTTATAAAATACAAGTTATTTAATACTGAAATTTAAGTTTTATTCATATGCAAGAATCTCCTAAATAGTGATGTCAAATTTTTCTATGAATATTACAAAATGACATTTTTTCACTTAATTTATGTGGATTTATATTTTCTTTATTTTATTCATGATGAAACAATAACTTATTATATCATTGGTTTTTGATAATGTTTGTAATGAATTATTATCATTTTTATTCAAATAAAATGTTAATGGTATCCATCTTAAGTGAATAAATCATCCAGTTGACTAAATGAATAAATCATCCAGTTGAGTAAGTGAAATAAATCATCCAGTCTCACTAGATTTTAGTATGGTGACTGCTTTACTAAGTACCAAATCCTGACTAGTACTTAAGTCATCTACAGATGACTGATATTCAAGCATTTTAATCACATGTTAGATTATAAGAAGCAGAGGGCTTATAAGAGGGCATACATGCCTCAATGTCCTCTGTGTTGAAAGAAGTCATTAATCATAAGAATGAAATTTGACCATCTTGGCAAAATGGCCCTTAGATAATTGTTGGGAGGGTGTTAAAGCATTTATAGCAACTACCATACTGTGATCTATTATTTCTCGATATATTATATATTGAGAAATGATCTTTCAAAGATTCAACATTTGCAGGAAAAGTAGTATTTTAAATTATTGGAATTAATTTCTATTTTATAAGTATTCTTCAAAGATGTTGCTTTCAATCCTTAATTCTAATTTGAGTTAATATTAAGATAGAAGCTTAAAAATACACTTTCTGATTTTGGTATAGTAAAATTAAATATCATTCTATAATGCAGAGAATGATTGACAGAATGAAATTCATTTTTATTATTTTAGAATTAATGAAATAATTTTTGAGTGATCAGAATTATTAAATAATTGTAAAATAAATTAAGAACAATATTCTGAAATAAATTTTAAATAAAAATAGTATAATGCAAAATATTCAAATTACATATATCAGTAATTTTAAATACTTATAATAAAGAATATTTTTTATTGTACCTAAAGAAAAATCTTGATAGCATTTCTATCTTTACATAATATTTATACAATGTCTAATGCTTATTTTATACAATATCTAATGTTTATTAAATTATTATTTTATATATATATATAGCCTATATATATATATGGACATTACAGAAACAATAAGATATTTTTAACTAGTTGTACAGATTGTAAGAATTATTATTTAATTAAATAAGGAAAGGCAAAATGAGTTTCTATTTTGATTTTCAGTTATATAACTGAACATTGCTTATAATTAATTTTCACATTAGCATAAATATAAATAGAATTATTATTGTTTTTTTTCTAGGATAATTATTTAATGATGTTCAATTTGTAGTTAGAGCCATTAAAAAAATTATGCAGAATTGTTTAAGAATTTTTTTTTATGTTTTTACCACAAAATTTGCCAAGAATATTACGTAATTTTTTGATGTAAACGTTACTCAAACTATCGATTTTTTTCTTTTAGGTCAGTCGCTACTTGGAGATCCAAGGTATTAAGAAGAATTTAGCTAGAGAGATCACGGATAAATTTTACGACTACATAAGAGCCAGGCCTCAAGATCCAGTTAAAAATAGATGGGACGTTGACACTTGGAGAACCATGATATGGGCCGAAGCTCTGGGCCCCAAACACAAGCGTTACGCCTCTAATTGCTACAGCATATGGAAGGAAGATCGCTTGGAATATATGAGCTTAACGGATGAAGTGCAAAACATGTTGGTGGAACTCAGAAACAGATACAAGCTGGGCCTGATAACAAATGGGCCTTCCAAGGCGCAGTGGGAGAAAATAAATCGCATCGAGGGGCAGAAGTACTTCGACATCATCGTCGTCAGCGACGACTGGGATGTAGAAAAACCCGATCCGGCCATCTTCGAGATTGCTTTCCGGAATCTCGACGTGTCGGCTAAAGAATGCATGATGGTGGGGGACAAACTGTCGACGGACGTGCTGGGAGGGATACGTGTGGGAATAGGCGCAACCGTCTGGTGCTCCACCAAAGATCCATGGGATACGCCCGAACCGAAACCAGACTTCGTTGTTTCCGACGTATCCGAAGTTATGGAACTGCTACCTAAAGTACGTCGTAAATCCCTCAGGTCGTCCAGAGCTAACCTACCGTTTCCGTTATCGACCGATTCTGCCAAATTCGGAAGCTCTTCGCCACTTTTGGGTTGGAGAAGTTAAAAAAAAATACTCGATTTTATTCTCTTTTTTTTCTAACCTATATAGATTCGCGTCCATGGCCTTCCACGTAAGTTATTTTAAGCACGTCGTGAAAAATGATATAATTATTACTAGCCAGTGCCTCCTCGAGTCTTCCACGATATTGGGACAGACTGTTAACCACTGTAAATGTTGTTAGAAAAATTCGCATCGTGTAGTATAAATTTTAAACGCGTAAAAGGGGACCAAAAACGCTGATTGATGCGGCATTGGCGCCATCCCCACATGTTAACAATAAAATAAAAAATTCTAAACATCTACTCCATTTATTCAAATGGACTGATTATATATATACACACATATATATATTTATTGCTTACGAAATGTATAGTGTATAAATATTGTTGTATTTGTTGCATGTGGCTTGTTGTTTTAAACTTTCCACTGTAATTTTATTTTGTATTCCTCCAAATCACCGAATCAATAAAGATCATCTTTGGTATTTTGATATTTACCAGCGTATCAGTCTTTCTTTTTTTTATGCCAAGCATGTGTCGAGAGGAAGATAAATAAAACTTAATTTATTCCTTTCCGTCTACCAATCTACATTCGGGATAAACTGCTGTGAGGTTTTCCGAATTATCGACCCGCTTAGCTAAGGTCACGGTCAAGGTTACGTGTGACGTAGTCAAAAATCGTCCAGTCATTCGTCGACGATACCATAATTTACATCGGTCACAAAAAACCGTCGTATCGACCTGTCTTTCTATATTCGCTCAGTGTTACAGTATAGCGCTCGTAACGTAGAAATTTTAAATATTCGAGTAATACGACTATCCCGTCTCCTGTTGCAATTTTTATATTATGTAGAAGAGTTGTTTAAAAAATATTTAGAATCGGAACATTTTTCACGAATTTGCGATACTAAACAAAGCGTATCGGAATAAGTGTTTGTCTATCTGGTTAACTGAGAAGATCGATATCTTCTGATGCGTATCGTCGTAAAAGTAATTAACGGCTAATCCCACAAGATCGCAGAATTAGAATTGATTCTTAGCTTTCGTCAGAAGGTTATTTATTCAGTACGGTTCAGAACGAGTACTTGTTTAATTTGAAATTTTAATCCGTATTTCAATATTCTTTTGTTAGCTTATAAGTGTGCAATGTATCGAATGTCCGTAAACGGTAATATTTTTGTAATTTTAAAAAATAATTTAAGAAACAATTCGAATTAGAAAAAAAAAATCAAATTATTTTTTATAGCATTACTTACCATTTACCGATTACAGTTTTGTATAAATTTACTCGGATATCTGAAACGGAGCTGTAACTACTGCGATCAACTTTGATGTAAACAGGCATTATTGATTGAATAAAGTTGAATAAAATATTAATGCTGAATTAATCTAATTCTATGTCGATGCTGTTTTTCTAGTAGATCAGAAAGTTTATTTTAAGATTTCCTCTGATGCGCGTAGAATGAAGTGGAGATGCATTTCAAGTCACAATTTTTCATTCCTCGATTAATGACAAAATTAGATCGTCAGACTAGAAAAAAAAACAAAAGTTTTATTATAACCAGATAAAGATAGCAATGGTAACTGATATTAATTAAAAAGTGCATTTCAACCTGTTTTGGTGGATGCATCACGAAACAATAGTTATAGATTGCACTGAAAATATGGGAAAATGGTTACTTTACCATTATTTACTTAAGTTAAAAGGTTCAATAAGGCCTAGGTGGTATGTCTGGATGCGTGAGGTACAGTCATTAAAGAGTGGAATAAAGTGAGAGTTGTGTGGTGACTATATGATATTTACTTTTATCCTTTCATACGTCACCACACATAACATTCTGATTTTACTCCAGTAGTAATGACTAACTCACGCATCTAGTCATATTATAATTCTACTCGGAACTCTTTTAACTTGCGTAAGTCTACTTTGAATTCAATTATTAACCTATTTTGTAATCCTCTATCAATTAATCGATTCATAAACGAGTTGATGAGTCACAAATTGTCACGAAATGCCACGTCTTCCGTAAGTTAGGTGCCAATGAAATGTTTAAAAATATTGTAACTGTTTCAACTACAGTGTTTTCTGTCCGGCTAGAAAAATATTAAAACGGATAATGTTCGCTATCATTACTGCTATTTCTGTCGTTTATTCATATTTAAAGTCTTAAATAAATTCTAAAGTTGCTAGTTTCTGCAACATCTACATTTTGTTAGCTTCCTTCAACCGAACTAATCAATACAATGATAAGAAAATGGATAAATAATAATAATACTATATGCAGATCGATCTGAAAGCATGAGAGTGATTTCGTATTATCATTTTAAGAAAACATAATAACATTAATTTCCGGATTTCCTAATTATGCCAGTCACCATAAAATTAAACTTAGAAAACAATCCGAAAATATATTGTTTACCAATGATGTAGCAGCATATTTGGTTAAACTCTGCTCTATTTTCGCCATTCATTATAATCTATGTAACGGTTCCTTTATTCGACTGCGCTTTTGAAACATTAACTAAAAAGGACATGAAATATCGAAAATCAATAAAATAAAACAACACTGTTGTTTACAGAGTTCTAAACTCAATGGGAAAAGAAAATTTATGATCTACTCCAAAATCGGTTTTAAAACTACTGAGTAATTTCTAGTACGAAATCAGATATCATCATCAGCTATGAACTGAAAGACTGTTGTCATAAATACTATTTTGAGAAAATTATGATACAAAGAAGTAATCCATTATAAAAAAAAAATTGTAAAATTAGTACGAGAACTTTCAATTTGATATAACTGAAAAGTAATTGTTGTAGGAAACCTAAAAGCTATTCGCAATGATGACAATTTAATAATAAAAATAAACTATAGAAAAAGTAAGTTTGATCCTCACTGAGAATTTAGTGGTATTTAGCTGTAATATAGTTATTCAATACATTTTTCACCATCAGATGAATAATATTAGAAATGAACAAGAAGTTCCAGAAAAAACTAAAATGCCTACTTTTCGAAGGTGTCATTTATTTTTCATTCATTTAGCATTTGGAATCAGTGGTTTTGTGTTTAGTGGTAATTTAACCAGCATAACAGATGATTGCGTCATCATGACATCATGCATTGTTACGTAATAATGATCTCATAAATTGGCGGTATTTTTATGGTGTCATCTATTGTTATATCACATCGAGATTGTGGCATCATTACGAGAGCTATTAAGATAAATATCGAAAATCAATATAATAACTATACTTCTAACACTATACTGATTATAACTATACTTCTAACACTTACCCCCATCTATTGGCAATAATATAAACTAAATTTGTAATAAAAATTAAATTTTATCCTGCAGGAGTAGTCGATTTTACAGGATTAAACGATTTCCAGGTGTTCTATAACAGCAAAATATCACTACTGAATTTCACGAAAATATTGCTAATTAGTTCATAAGTTATTAGTGGGACATACACACATACAGCCTTTGGAAAGTAATTTTAAAACACGAGTCTTGCAATGAAAATTGATGAATAAGAATTGGATATTGGCTGAAAAATCATAAACTGAATTTCTCATGAAAAATTCAGTTCATATATTATATATATATAGAATATATACAGTATTCTTCCATGAGAAGTTTTCAAATGAGATTATTTTGTATAACAAATGAAGCTAGAATTCTAGCTTTTAATTGAAGTTAGATTGCCACCTCTTACTTATTTCCAAATTTCTAAGTAACTGATAAATACATATATCTAAGTGTGGATGAAACTTATATTTCGACAATATATTTTTTTCGTTATTTGCTTTATGCTGCTTTCCACTTTGAAAAATATCAAGCGAATGGATCCATTCCAAATTGAGTTCATTGATGAAATTAGAAAATTATCTAACGATGGACTTGCAAGCAAAATGATGAAAAATCAGATAAAATTATTTAATTCTCGGCGCAAGAGTATATTAAGGAAAATTTTTGTGCTGCTTTCCACCTTTGAAAAGTACAAAGCAAATGGGTCCATTCCACAACCAGTCCACCAGCTGCTTATATTTATAATCAGATCAATATTAAATAGTTCATATTCAAACAAAAGAAGCGCTGATGAATTTTTGTGCTGCTTTCCACCTTTGAAAAGTACAAAGCAAATGGGTCCATTCCACAACCAATCCACCAGCTGCTTATATTTATAATCAGATCAATAGTAAATAGTTCATATTCAAACAAATGAAGCGCTGATGATTTTTTTTTTTTCATTTTTTTACGCCACGTTCCAATCAGGAAGATTACTAAGGGGCGGGGCCAGTTCCAACCACGAGCTGCACCCACATCCGTGGAGGGGGCCGAATGGTAAAGGACGGATATCGCCGGGCCGGGCCTACTTTTCAGGAGATTTGCCGCACCCGGATCCTCCTGCATGGCACACCAACGCGTTACCACTCGGCCATCCGCCGCCGATGATTTTGATTAAGTATATAAAGTGATTAAGAATCTTTTTAATAATTAAATATTAAATAAATTCTTGTATCAGATTGACTGGATATTCTCTAAATAATGAATCCGCCGAAAATCTATAATTAATCTCAAGCAACATTTCAGAACAAACAGTACTGGAAAGAACTATCACCTACTTTACGAACATGTCCTTAATTTTGGAATGATCAAAGATAAAATATATATTATCAAAATAGTCTTCATTGGCATAACTTAGATGTTAAATGTTTATGAAATCTATTAAATAATTCTATTTTCAGAGCCTCCATGTGAATATAAGGCGCCCTTGTGCAAACTCTCATAATGAAGGTTTCGATCAGAAGGAATTTTTTGTAACAGATGCTGCTACTTTTTACTCTTTAAAGCACTTATTGACAGGAGAAAGCAATCCCTCTCACAGACTTCTCTTGCAGGACACATGAACCAAATTGCAAAGGCAAGAATTGACGAAGTTAACCCGGATCCCAAATAAATTTTTCCAGGGGCGGGACTATAATCCACTTCGGGTCCTCAGAATGGAAAGCCGAAATGTATCCACGCAGCTGACCCAAAAGAAGTCTTGAAAACTGGATTCCGCCCCTGGAAAAATTTATTTGGGATCCGGGTTAACTTCGGAATGTTTTCCAGGATAATTACTGATGCAGACAATGTCTGAAAATCCGGGACGAATGATTATCGTATTTTGGCACCTCTTTCAGATTTAACATGTGGCAAGAGCCTGGTTTGCCTCAATCTTGGTACGGAATCATAGAAGACGTACTAAAGAATGAAAAAAAATGATCGAATTCGGTTCATTATTGCTGATTTTTACGAACTCGCTCTATATCAGTGGTTCCAAACCTCCGGGACGAATGATTATCGTATTTTGGCACCTCTTTCAGATTTAACATGTGGCAAGAGCTTGGTTCGCCTCAATCTTTGGACGGAATCATAGGAGACGTACTAAAGAATGAAAAAAAATGATCGAAATCGGTTCATTATTGCTAATTTTTACGAACTCGCTTTATATCAGTGGTTCCAAACCTTTTTGGCCATGCCCCACCTAAGCATTTCTAAAATCCTGATGTCTCCCTGTGATATATAATTTTTATTATTCAAAAAATGAACTCCTATTCATATGGAGGAACCCTAAAACGCTATTAACTTGGTCTAAACAAGCTTCCAAAGAAAATGGCATCCATGAAAGAAAAAAGTATTGTGTAGTTTTTACAATTGATTATTTATAATTTGAATCGAAATTCTATGGAACACGGGTTTCTGTATTCTTGTTCTTTTTCTTTTTATCTGTTAAAAGAGTTCTAAAAAACTGTATGTGAAGTGTTTATGTGAACCTGAGGATGGCTTGTGAAAGCCGAAAACGTTAGTTCTGAAATAAAAAGTTTGAAGTAAGCAGCTTGTCAGTGCTTTAAAATATAATAGTATTAATAGGAGTTAAGCAGTTATTCGTTAGCGATAAATTTATTGGTACTTTAAATAAAAAGTTGGTTTCATTTTCTAAAGAGGATGCAACTTGTTTACTAAATATTGTCAATTATTATTCAAAAATAAGAAATGTTTAAGTCATAGGCAGATTCAGGATAGAGGCACAGGAGCATGTGCCCTTTGTCATTTGGAAAAAACCAAGAAATAAATATATAGTAATCATTTAAATTATTAGCTTTATAATTATTTGTATTATGATGCCCTTTATATCATTTTTTCTGGATCTGCTACTAATATAAGTTGATGATAATATATTTATATTTAATATATCAAATAGTTAATATTTATTTCAGCTTATTATAGTAAATAGTTATTAAATACATAACTTTATATATATAAATTTAGTTTTTAATTTTCTCTTGTTAACTTACAACAGTTAATTATTGTATGTAAATAATAATGTATTTAAGCATGTTAATTATTGTATATCACAAATAGTTTGTGATATAAATTGTATTAATATATACTTTAATTGCACTTTTAAATTTACTATTTTGATTTATATATTAATACAGGTGCTCCTTGAAATATGAACATAATTCATCCATAAGTTTTGTTCGTAACTTAGATATTGTTGTTGTTTGGCCTCTAAAAATACTGAAATAATTTTGTGTGGAGTTTTGTAATATATTTCACAATTGAACCAATTAGAAATTTGTTATTTCACAGATTTAAATGAAAAGTTCTGATTATAAATCTAAGGTTTTTTTGGTGTAAATGCCACCATCTTGAAATACTGCCATAATATATTAAATAATTGTGTAATTTTACATATTATTGATTACTCTAGCATTATAATATAATAATAATATATTATTATATTTAAAATTCTTGAAAAGTTTTTCAAATTTCATGAAATTTGAAACTGAAATTTCACATTCTTAAATTTGAATATTCGTAACTAAAATGTTTGGAACTTGAGGAATGCCTATTATTGATTACATTATCATAAACAAGAATATAGTTTTCGTGAGTTTTGTAACTTGAAAAAGCTGAAAACCGCAGAAGTCAAAATATTTTATTCAAATAATATTTTCAATTCTCCTTTATGGTTCATAGTCATAATCAATTATATACATATCTTTACTTAAACCAGGAATGCTATCAACTCTTCATATACATCTAAATGATAAAAAAGTCCACATTTTGTGAAATAAATCTCTCTATTCTTGCTTTGTTGCTTTGTACTGCTTATAAATGTAATGGGTCCAATAAGAGTTGAAGAATTGCTTCAATAAGTCAGTTTAAATCCATTTAAAGAAATGAAGAATTTTTCTTCATTTCTTCAAATCAAGAAATGAATTTTTCTTCATTTCTTCAAATCAAGAAATGAATTTATTTCATATCTTTTTATCTCTATCATCATCTATCAAATATTTATGTTATATTTTAATGTTCTTACACCAAGTGCTATATCTGGAGGGGTGACACATCAAGTGTCTTCCCTTCTATATTTTTCTTGTGTTTATTGAATATGATTTTAGATTTTGGCATGTATATTCAATGTACTTAATGTATTCTTCTTCTCTTGGGATCCAGATTGATGCTTACAATTTCATAAATGCCTGTTTTTTTACCTGTCAGTTTGTCTTTGTTATTCTTAAGTATCAAAAAGATGATCTTTTTAAATGATATGTTAAATCATGTGGCATTTTCTATATTTTATAAATGCTTTGTAATAGAGATTATTTAATTAACTACTTTTAATTATTTTTATAAAATATAGAAATATTAGAAATATAGAGATATTACTAGGTTCATATATGCCATTATAATATGCATAGTATAACACAGAGCTGTCCAACCTTTTTATGACCTTGAGCTATTTTTTTTTCTCTGGAGCGATATAGCAATCTACTAGGGAATAAAAAAAATAGCAATGTCGTCTATATAATTCAAAATTTATTAAATAAAATAAGCAGTTCATAATATGAAAATATGAAAATAACTATGAATACATGGGTATATAAACAAAAATTTTAATGCAATATTTGATATTGTGTAGATTTTGCAATTAATTCAAAATTTAGAAATTTCGAAAGAGATAATCTTAAAATTTTTACAAACATATTTTGTTGTAAATGTAAGTTTGATTTTAAATCTATAATTTTTATTCCACATATTTCAGAGTCTTTCGGAAATTCATTTTCATAATTGGAGAGCATTGTTCAAAAATGTCTTTCACATTTTCATAATTGGAGAGCATTGTTCGAAAATGACTTCGATATTTCCCCTTATTTTAGAATAGCAACAACTGAATTACATATTAGACAAGAGCATTTGCCATTAACCATGGAAAAAAGAAATCGTGTTCCCATTCATCATGGTAATGAGAGGTTTTAATTTTTTTTTCTATGCTCATAATTATGGTTAAAAAAGGAAAAAAAATTAAATAATTGAAGAACTTTATTTTTTAATAAATTTGACCCTTTTGGTGCCGAACATCAATATATTGTTGTCTGGACCTGAGTATTGTAATAAAGAAAAGACATTTGAACCTGTAAATACATTTATCCAATAAACTTTTGCTTACTCATCAAAGTAATCTTCATTTATTGTTTTTGATATATTATTATATTCTACTGATTTGATCTGATTTGCTATTACTTAATAAATGATAGACACAAAGAATGAAAACACTTAGGGAAAATCTCACTTTTCTTGTTTCAACAAGAACACAGACCACCTTTATTACATTTTGCAAAGTGAAAGTTTAACAAGCAAGTTGATCGGAAGATGGTTGGAGGCTTGCAATCGACTAAAAGCTTGTCGAGATCGACTGGTTGGGCAGCCCTGATATAACAGATCACATATCCCACCTTTTTTCAAAAATGAAATGTGCTAGGAAGTTTAGAATAAATTTTTCTCAATCAAAACATATCCAAAGAATTGAATGATGTTAGTATTGCATTTCAGAACAAACCATAAGTATGACCTTCTCTTACAGTAATTCCCCAAAGTTAATTCATAAATCATTCCAAAACTGGTAACATTATTTAGAACGATATAAATCAAGTCAGATTTTCTCTTAAACATAATGTTAAAATGGAGTGATTGGTTCTAGATAAAACATTTTGACCAAAAAAATCAGACATACTACTTCTGTGCTTATGAAAGATTTACAAAAAATATGAAATCTGGCAGATCAAATGACAATTTAAAAAAAAAAAAACTGTATTTTCTCTTGAACTATAATATAGCCAGAGAACTGAATTATCACTAAGATCTGATAATGAAAATTGCAATAAACAAGTCTTTGATCATGGCTTCAGTAAATCAAGCACTAAAATTTTAAAATTAATCTTCTAAAACAGCATGTATCCTCTCTATTCTTGCTTTGTTGTTGCTTGTTATATATTCGAATAAAACCTCTCATTGAACATACATTGAGATTCTCAAATCAAATCTGAAAAGTAACTTAAGATTAACTTAAGTTACTTTTCTGCTGGAAGTAACTAAATGGCAGTGATATTTCAACATTCACTACAAGCTGCTTATAAATGTAATGGGAGCATTAAGAGTTGAAGAATTGCTTCAATAAGTCACTCTAAATCCATTTGAAGAAATCTGGATGTATCAAATCTGGAATTGAACCCAAATTTTCCAGGATGAAGAGCAACACAATTCCATGTTTTTTTACTTTAAATCAGTAGAAGATTTGGATTTTCATCCAAAGGCCAGGCTCAAATCTGAGTCCTAGCTCAATAATGGAATTAGGTAGTCTTTGGGAAGAAAGGAAAATTATGTATGTGAAATGCAAATTACTCTTAGCTTATATATGAATTTATTGATAATATAAAAGTAGTGTAATAGAATATAGAGATTAATTTGCTTACTTTGATTAATAAATTGAGTCTGAGGCAATGGCATAAGCACAGGACAACATAAATTGGGAGATTCCTATACTTTCTAAATTTAATTCATATCCATCTTTGTTCATCAGTCACTGACTTTGACTTTGATTAATCAATCTTTCTTCAGTTTTTTTTGTTATATGTCATTCACACAAAGAAATTTTTTATATGCTGATGTTGTTGGTTGGATGTCATCAGTATTAAAGCTGCTGAGCATTTTTATACTGATAAGGGGAGTGCCAAACATGGGCCCCTTCGATTTTGCTAATTTTTACATATGTTGTAATAACTACCCTCCCACATACCCGTTTATCTAACACAAGTCTTTCTTGGTGTTGGGATTTTTTTTTCCGTCAGTGTATGTTGTAATAACTACCCTCCCACATACCAATGGTAAAATAATATGACACAACTCTCAAGCATTCCAAAAAAAAAAAAATGGTTTAAAGTTTTCTATGTTGTTTATATAACAATTGATATTAACATTTTTAACAAGCGCCACCATAGTGCTATGGGTTCATCATTCGGTTTACATAAGGTGTTATTGGAAGATTGCAGGTTCGAGTCTCATCTTTTTAAGAATTTTTTTTTATCAAAACTGAAATGGATTATTGTACAATGTATTTTTATTAATGAAAAATTACTATTTTGTAATTATTTAATTTTTTTGTTATGCCTTTTAAAATTTCTCTCACAAATATTAAATACACATATGAAGGAATGTAATTAATTAATAAACTTTTTTACACAAAATATTTATTTTAATTAATAAATATAGATAATATTATTATTATTAATCAGGAACCATCTCAATTTCTGTGGCTGATTACTCTTAGCTTATATATGAATTTATTGATAATATAAAAGTAGTGTAATAGAATATAGAGATTAATTTGCTTACTTTGATTAATAAATTGAGTCTGAGGCAATGGCATAAGCACAGGACAACATAAATTGGGAGATTCCTA
The DNA here is from genome assembly GCA_000484575.1 of Olivierus martensii. NCBI lineage: Eukaryota > Metazoa > Arthropoda > Arachnida > Scorpiones > Buthidae > Olivierus > Olivierus martensii. Next base: position 49,890 of record AYEL01070550.1, on the reverse strand, counting down.
TACTTTCTAAATTTAATTCATATCCATCTTTGTTCATCAGTCACTGACTTTGACTTTGATTAATCAATCTTTCTTCAGTTTTTTTTGTTATATGTCATTCACACAAAGAAATTTTTTATATGCTGATGTTGTTGGTTGGATGTCATCAGTATTAAAGCTGCTGAGCATTTTTATACTGATAAGGGGAATGCCAAACATGGGCCCCTTCGATTTTGCTAATGCAGAACGATCGTTTTGCGTCACAATAAAACTAGATAGTGCTGCTATCTAGCGGTGACAGTCGCAACTTCGATTTGTAACTTGTTTGTAACTTACTTATTGAATTACCCTCGTAAAAGAACGAAAGGTTGAAGTACTGAGGAAGAAATCACTAAGATATTGTTTAAAAAATAATAATAATATGAAGAGACATGAAAAAACAGCATATAAAGTTTCAAAACCACCGTGTACATTCTGATTTTAATTTTTAAAATGTATATGTCATAATATATATTTATATACTATATATGAAGCCCTTAGAACATTAAATGCAAAAAATTCACTATTAATAACTCATTCTCGAATTGCCCCCTTGTGGGGAGTGCACCCCACGTTCGGAACCACGGCACTATATGAAAAGTACCGGCCCTCGGAGATATTTTTTTTAGAAAATTTTGAACTATTATTGATAAACTACTATATATGCCAATATAATCTTGTGTCATAAGTAAAATCTAATGTAGCTTCACCCTGTTTTTCTGTAAGTTTTAACGGCTTATAATTCTTTCTTCGCATTCTTCCTGTAAGGCATCTTTTATAAATATTTAAACAATGAAAATATTTGGCAACAGATGCTGTGAACTTTCAAACTTTTACATTTCTACTTTCGTAAACAATAAATATAAATTAAAATTCTACACAAACAAATAGATACAATTTTTATTTAAATTAAAAATATACTGTATACATATTTCAAAAAAATTAATAATATATATATAATATATTAAAAAGAAAATGTAAGAAAGAAATAGAGTATAGAAATGTACAAATATCGTATTAAAAAATAATAATAAAATATTTTATAACAATTTTAATAACAGAGGGCGTTCAACTCACAGAAATATTGCTTGTGTATGTCAATATACTGTGTCAATATGAAAATAATGACGAATGCACGTGATTCACGATCATGTTAATTTATCGTTTATATGATATTATTTTTCATTTTAATAATTTATTTTTACACCGTATGCCTTTGGGATACCTAAAATATGACAACGAGAATGGAAGTGGTGGAATTGCACAAATATCCCAGTTACATGAACGAATGCTGCGAATTATTAAATAGTGAATGGAAAAGAAGTGTCACTGCAAGGTTAATTAAAATTCTCTTTTTCAGAAATAACCATTATTATTTCTGCTATTTTTAGACTGTGATGAAATTTATTGCCAAAGAAACTAAAATATTTCGTAATATTAATGGAACTGTTGGGATTGAACAGATATTTATCAATCGTAACCATTAGAATAGACTAGAAAAAACAATTATTTAGATTATTACATTATTTTAAGATGTGAATAACTCGTGTTTACTTGTTGTAATCAAGGTTGTGATATATACTAGTGTTTAACCTTCAACTTATTTTGAGCTCTCAATAGATTAATAGCATACACAAGGAATGTTTTAATCTTTAAATTTTTTTTATAGAAAAGAATGGCATAAAAGAATAACTAAAGTTTATGTAGCAATTGTGGTGGTGTTGATAACTTGTAAAGTATTAAAATCTAAATCTGATTTTGAAATTTATACATTACATAATAATATAAAGACCTATTTAGATTTTAAATATATTTGTTTTCAAATTTGGATTCCAAAATTTCTTGACCAAAGATCAAATCAGAAAGTTTGATTATTTAAATCATTAGGCAAAAAGAGTAATTAATAATGATTATTAATTTATTAGTGAATATTCTAAACAGTATTTTTAAGAAATTATTTATTTTTAAATTACTTTTAATAGAAATTTTTTAATATTAAGCAATGATTATAAAAATAGATTTGATTTTATATTGCAATTATTAACTTTTCTTGACTAATAATAAATTATGGATTTATTAATTTTAATATAATTTTATTTCAAAAGTTTGCAAAGTAAAGCATGTGATCATTAAGTTGAGCCATAGATCAGTTGATAAACTGTTAAAACTGATTTACATGCTTAACTGTTACATATTCCAATTAATCCATCTTATTAAATTTTTCTTATAATTGAATGTTATTAGGATCATTTATATTATTGAAATTCTGTATAAATTTTTTACAGTGCTATGTTTTTAATTTTATTAAGCTATCTAAAACATGTAAAAATTTTATTAAACTATGTAAAAATTAAACTATCTTGAAAACCAAAACAAAAAACTCATTTTGTAAATTTGAGATTGCAGAAACAAAATAATGGAATATAAATTTGAAAACAATAAATAACTATTGAGGATTATTATCCCTAGTGTCCCATTTAGAATTATTCATAAAATTCTGATTATTATACTGAATATACTTTTTTAAAATCATTTTGATATTTTTATTGAATGTAACTAAATTATTTTTAAATTATACAGGATGCATAGTTTAGAAAAATCTGGTGATAAATTGCCAACGTCTTTAATTCTTGTTGCTACTAATAACGATAAAAAAGAAGTCATCGGTCATAGTCGCCTGTCTGTTTTTTGTCCAGATGATCCTCATGGTTGTTTGATTGAATCAGGTAAAAAATTTATTTATCAAAATCACAAATATTTTTAACAAAAATTAAAATATACAATAAATTTTATTAAATTGATAAAAAAAATATTTTTATTAAATAACTCATATTTTATTAATATAAGATATCTATATATATTTTTAGTAAAATTTTTTCTATATTAATCTTAGAAGTAATCTAGGTGCTCATTTCTATTTTACAATTTGATCTACTTGTAAAATAAAAATTAATGTCAAGTGTAAGATGAATGCATTAGATCAGAGTTTTCCAAACTGTGGAGTATGCCCTATTAGGGGAGCACTAGTCTATTGCAAGGGAGCATGCAAGAATTAACAAAAAATTTTTGAAGCAAACTAACAAAAAATAAATTCAATTGGTATTGGGAAAAAATAAATCAGCAAAAGGATTATATCAATAAATCCATGTATCCAGAAACTTTCTGTTGTAGCAATGTTATTTTGAACATTTTTCAATAATTCATGATTACATATCTTTTGAACAAATATATAGTTTGTTTATTCTTAAAAATGCCAGCATTAATATTTATATAATTATTAATTCAAATTTAACATTAAACAATAATCAAAACTTTAAATACCATAATATATCAAATAATTCAGGAATAAATCTTATTAAAAAAATGTAACAATACTAATATCATGCCATAAATCTTATGCCATAACAATGACATTCTGCCATATGAAGTAATAATGGTCAACATCATTACTTCATATGGCAGAATGACAACAATGACTTCATATGGCAACAATGGATTATGTCTCAGAATATTACCAGTGTAATATCAAATCAGTTCTGATATATAGTGTGACAATGGATAATGCCTCAATGTCACCAATGTTTGATATCATTATTACATGGAATAAGTGATGTCACAACAGTTTTGACATATGATGTAACAATGGATGATATCATGAAACAGTGTGTGATGTCATAAAATTTCCAACATATAACATTACATTGATATCATCACACCCAAAGGTTTTAATTTTTTCCAACTATGGTTACAGATAGAATATCATTTGTAGCTATCAAAAAATCTTGTAAACCAGAAATTTAATTTTTCCCTACAAATAATGTGCCAAAAATTCTTCATCATCACACCCAAAGGTTTTAATTTTTTCCAACTTTGGTTACAGATAGAATATCATTTGTAGCTATCAAAAAATCTCGTAAACCAAAAATTTAATTTTTCCCTACAAATAATGTGCCAAAAATTCCTAAGCAATGTTGGATACACCAGCTAGTTATCAATATAAATAGCAAATTATAATTATCTTCCAGATATCAAAATTGTGAATATATTCAACAGAATTTTTATATTAATAATTTTCTAAAAATATATTTGTGGCAAAGTTACATTAATTTGTAATTTACTAGCATTAAAACAGATTGTGTGTATTATAATTATCATATTGATATTTGCCATAATTGCTATTAAATGCATATAATATTGTTTAAGTTTAGATATTTTTAAAAAATATATCTTATCTCTTTTGATTCATAACATTCAACAAAAAAAAACTGAATACATATTTTGTGCCCATTGGAAGGTTAACGTTGTAAAATATGATATAATAGTTTTTTTTAAAACAATAAATGACTTACTTTCATCATAATTTCTGCACAGCAAGATCTTATTGGAGTGAATAAAAAAATTCTCTTTGTTATCTGTTGTCTGATGATTTTATTATATTTAATATTTTTGTTTATATATATATTTATATTTAATTTCTTTTTGTTTATCTTAATTTTTAGTTTTAATTAAAAATGAAAGACGTGGTGAGGGGCTTGGAAAATTCTTAATGGAAAAAACAGAAGCTCATGCAAAAAGGTTAATTCATTTTAATATTTTTCTGCCAATAATAGCTTTATTTTTATAATAGTGAATTTCTTAAAATTTTTTTATCAAAAAATGAAAAATGTAATAATAATTAAATTACAAAAAAAAATAAAAGTAAATTTGATTCATAAAGTTTGAAAAACAAAATGCTTATTTTTCAAGATAAAATCTGCAAGATATATTTAAAAACAGAAACTTCAAATAAGATATTGTATTTTCTCAGTCCTTTCTATATTTTATATTATTCAATTTATGACTATATTTTAACTATATTACACTTTCAGTATGCAAGTTGCTGTATTAAAGTTTTGACTATTTACGATATTTTTTTATAATAAATATTATATAACTAATTTATTATTTCACAAATTTATTATACTACTTATTAGAGACATCTTTTAAAAGATATTATTTATTCCTTCTGTCACTTAAATTACAGGTGTGATCATCTTGTCCTATACTAAAAGTTACAATGTTGCAAATCTGATTATAGCCAATATGTAACATCAAGTAACCATGTTTTTTGATGAAATATAATTTATTTGATAATTTGGCAAAATTGTAATACGTATTGATATAATAAAATCATATTATCCTGCTTATAATATAATGATATGATATTTTAAATATTACTGTAGCAGAGATGAATTATTATAAACATCTCAAGAAATAAATAATAAATAAAAAATAATTTCATAATATATTTGGTGAAAAGTTTTAAACCAATATTATAAATATACTTACCAAATTAATTAATGTAAAATTTATAATGATTATAAAAATAAATAAATGTAAGATAATTATTTTTTATTACTTTTACTTAAAATAATTATCTTTGTATGATTGCTTTCAGTTTTAAATTTTACATTAATTAATTTGGTAAGTATATTTATAATATTGGTTTTTATGTATATATATTACGATATGCAAGAAGAAATTTTAAATTAAGATAGAAGGTTAAACAATACAATGAAATATTTTATTTAAATTTCAGAAACAAATACAAATCCAGATGCAAATAAAATTTAATAATCTAATTATACAGATGAGCATTCAATTTATGATTGCCCTTACAATATTCCAAACTTGGTTATTTTCATAGCATATTGGCTAGAAATATTTTTTTGTTTTATTAAAAATTTACATTCAACCAATGGCTGCCTAGTAAAATAATTCTACCTATAAAGTACCTTAAAAACCTTATTTCTAAAGTACCTTGGGGATCCAGATTCAATTCCAAGTGATTTTATACCTTGGAGCCTCGGTTTAATTCTAATTTATTTTATTACCTTGAAGGATGGTAATAAAATATACTAGAATTAAACTGAGGCTCCAAGATGGTAAAAACATCTGGAATAAAATCCAGATGTTTCTACCATCTTGAAGAATTCAGTCTTCTATTGTCTATTATTACTACTAAAATTACTACCATTGTTAGTCATTTTTGACTAATTTTTTTGACTTACAATGAAGTTAAAAAACATAATTCCTATTGTAAATTATTGCCTGTAGTTTTAGATTATCATATAATAGAATTTTGAAATTATATCTTTCAGGTTTCTTAAATCAATTTTATCATATCAACAATTTCTTCACTATCACTAGTAAAAATAGCTGAATTTTTTGAATTTTTGAATTTGAAGAAGATTAAAAAATCTTCTAAATTTCATTTTTTTTTCATTGAATTTACTGTGCAATTTAATAGAAGACTATTTTTTAAATAATTTGTATGTCCTTTATTAATGCATTGTATTTAATGAAATATGGTTAATCGTGTATTATATTTCAGTCATATAGCATTCTTCAAAAAATAATACAAAAGAACAAATTATAAATCTTTTAGGCAAGTTAAATTTATTGTAAACAATTAATGATAATGTTTTTGGCTTTCATTATTTGCTAATCAAACATAAAGAGTGCATATATAAATATAAAAATTAGAATTATATTTTAAAAACAGCTTTTTAAAATCCATTACTGGTTTCTACCTATAAATAACTAAATACTATAGTCCATTAATGGTCTAAAATGTAATATTATCTCATGACTTTTACATTAATGTCATGGTCATAGCTCATTTGTTTACATCTTTTGTCCCTCTATTCTAACCTCTAAACTCCTATGCTGTAACTATCTTATCAAGAAACTTTAATATGTCCAGCATATTTTCTTTGACTGTAAGTGTATTTATCATTTTTAACAGTTTAAAATTGAGACAGTACAAAAACTTATACAGACATTCCCCATCTTACGAACTTTCACCGATATGAACAAACCTGAGCCCAATTCACAAAAGCTTTGTTATTGAACTAACAACAAAATATCATTGTTATACAATAATTTTCTATTTATAATGTACTGTATTTAAAATGTATTATTTATTTCTTTTAGTATTTTTTATTGTTTATTTGATAGTATTTATAGCTCTGATGTTATGAACATCATTTAGAGAGATGCATAGTCAACAGCGAATCTAGTAACATTTTATGAACAAATTCATAGTATGAGTGGTTGTTCGGAACATAACTCGTTCATAAGGTGGGAGCATCTGTATATAGGAAATATTATCTACAAATATCAATATTTGAATGTAGTCTATTTAGTATCAAAATTTATTGAAAATATATTGATATTATACAGGTTGATTATTTTATCATGCACATCACAGTTATCATGTATTTAATATAGAAACAAAGTGAGACAGACATCAAATGACATCTTGGCTTATAATATCTGTTTACAGTAGATGTTTGAAAATGTCTGTCCTATGCTTCAAGGCAAGTGCAAGTCCTCTTGACCATGTTGAATGAATCTTGCATAGGACCATATAGTTGATGAACGTAATCTCTCTTGCAATGTCTGCTTCAGGTCTTGTACAGTATGTGGTTTCTGTATTACAGTACTACACCAACCTATGCCAAACAATTTATTCCTTTACAAAAAATAAATGTATTTTTACTCTTCTTACACATAGAATGCAAGATATATATGATAAAATGATGACCCTGTATTATATAATATTGTAATAGCAAAGTTTTCAACTATCAAATAAATAAAATACAGATTGTCCTCAACTTATGATCATTTTACTATGATAATCCATCCTTACAATATTCTGAACTTGGCTTTTTCATAGCTTATTGGCTAGAAACACTTTGTTTTATTAAAAATGTAGTAAAGAAATTACTTACCATCTTGGATATCCAGGTTTAATTCCAGAAGATTTTACACCTTGGATGCTTGTTCAATTTTAGATTATAAAATAATCTTGAAGACCTGGGATCAAATTTAGACAATTACCATTTTAAAGAATTTAGTAACATTTATTACTATTACTAAAATTATTACCATTGTAAGTTAGGGACAACCTGTATAATTAGGTAAATCTGAAATATATCAGTTAATGTATAGTAAAGTACATTATTTTTGACAATGAATAATTTATTCATTATCATAGATATTGTATTTATTCTTATGATATTTTCCATATTTCATTCTAAATAATAACTTAGGCATCACATGTTTTAAAGACAAAGTTTATAGAAGTTGTTTTAAAATTATATCATAATCAAAAAATATTTTTTTGATTATGATATTCTGAAAAACAATTTTTTTTATTTTGTAATAAAAATTGAAATTTTTCAAAATAAAAATTTCTATGCACATTCCTGTAATATTATCCTAATTTAATTTATTTTAAAATGTTTATAAAACTATCTTATTTTATGGGAGCATTATAACATATAATATATTGTAAATATACATTTTTACAATATCAATTGCTGTTTTAAATATAGTAGTTTTCTTTTATTTATTATTTTATTTAGATTAGGTTACAAAACAGCATATCTTAGTACTGGAGATAAAAAAGGATTTTATGAACATTTGGGATATAATCATTTTGAATTTGAAAATGTATTTTATCGTCGATTAGTAAGTTATGTTACAGTTTTAGCATTTATTGAAAGTGTTTTAAATAAAATATATAGAAATTATATTTTCAGGATAAGAAAAACAGTTCCTCTACTAATTCATTTGTAAATGAAAAGAAAGAAACTAAACAGCAAGAAATTATAAATAATGATAAAATAATTACTACAGTTTTAGATTCAAAATTTGAAGAACTTGCTTTATTACAATCTCATCCACCATTGCCACCAACCTCACCAGCATCTTTTCTAGCACCGGTATCTCTGCCACCACCGCCACCACCATTACTACGATTACCAGCTCCTCAATTTAAAAATATTTTTAATAATTATTTCACAAATTTATTATACTACTTATTAGAGACATCTTTTAAAAGATATTATTTAATGTGATCATCTTGTCCTATACTAAAAGTTACAATGTTGCAGATCTGATTATAACCAATATGTAACATAAATTATATAAAATAAATTATAATACTAAATATTTTATATTAATTGTGCATTAGCAAAATAATTAAAATTTATATTTTATTTATTTTAGAGAAAAAAGTCATAATTAAGAGCAGAAACAAAATTATTTAATTATTTGGGAAAACATTTTCAACACTATATAAGTCATAGTTTCATTAATTAAAAAGAAAAATATTATTATTAATTGCTGCATCTTTTCTTGATTAATGAGAAGCATTTTTCCAGTTTATTAAACTATTTTTTGTTCTGTTTTGGATGTTGACACTACTTTTTTGGTGTAAGCAGTGGTGATCAACTATCTTATTAATAATTTATTCATGAAATCTTAATATTTATTTATTTATTTATTAAAAGAAACACCCTACAGAATTAAAAATATATGTCTATTTCAGACAAAAACTTATTAACAATCCAGCACTATGGATAGCAATGCCAAATAAAATTAAAATTATTTTCATTATCAAATAAATTGAAATAAAAAATACATTGAAACAGCTTCAAATGGTATTTTAAACTCAAGCACATTTCAGCAATAATTATGCACAATACTATTTATTTAGTGAAGTGCTTTCAGAACAAGATCATCTTCAACACTATAAATCATAGGATCAAACATATAAATTTAACATTGTTATGTATTAATAAAAAGTTTTATTATTATTATTATTATTATATTGCAATTTAAATGCTATATTGAAATTATAATAGTGATTATTCTATGAATTAGATATCAACACTGATATATTATATTTTTTTAAAAATATCTACATTTTAAAGTATAATTATTTCTACAATAATGTAAAGAATGTCAAGTGTTAATTTTATAAAGCTTTTTAAACAAATTTTCTATTTGAAATTTTTATTACCAAATCTCTATTGTATTTAACTAAAATAGTAATTTTATAACAAAATATTAAAATTATGGAGAATTAATTTATGATACTGAAATTTTATGGTATAATCTGTATAACTCCAGATATATTTTTCCCATATGCAGTCAACAATATTTATTTTTAGAAATATTAATTTTAAATATTTAGCATTTAAAAATAATTGAAAAGTTTAATTTTTAAAATATAATAAATTTTACATATTACATAATGTCAGTTAAAAAATAAAATATTCAGATGTAGCAAATTTGATTATCTATTAACAGAATTATTATAAAATTTGTTTTACATTATACTTTGTATAAAAATAGTTTAGTTTGATTCTGAATTTTTTCAAAGCTATAATATATTATCAGTTGATTTGAAAATGCTTTCTCATTATTATTATAAAATTGTAAATACATATAGCTGATTTTGTATCTTTTTTTACATTTTTGATAAAATTTGCTTAGAATTATTTGCAGATAATACAAAAGAGTCTCTAATAGCATTAACTAACATTTGATATGTCTAATATTGATAAAGAAAGTAAAAATTAAAAATCTAAAACATTTAAAAAATAAACTAATTAGTATTTAGCAATTAACATAAGATCATAAGATAAAGGAGATGTACTGTAACTTGGGGTGACTTTGGCCCAATTGTGGAAAAATTTCTGTTTTAAATTTCTCACCACTTTTAAAGATGTAACAAAATACATCTTTCTTGTTACACAGTCTTTTTTTGTACATCCTTTTACATCGCAATGATTTAACAATTACCAAAATTAAAAACCAAATTATTAATTAGTATTTGATGTCTTTCAATGAGATAAAGAAAATAAATGAAGAAAAATTAATTTATTTATCTTTATTTATTCTCATTGAGTTCTAAAACTGTACTCAAATTTAACATGTACCTTCAAAATTTAAAAAATTACAATCATAGTTATATGTTTGTATTTTGGAAGTGATCCTGCTAATATTAAATTACATTATAGCATATGATACCTAAATTTTGTTAAAGTTTGGTATGATAGTTCTTGAAATATAAAAAGATTACAAATATATGTAAACACACATGCCTTTAAAAAAAGTATTTCAATACATCTGGAATCACTAAGTCAAATTCATTTACACACACAAGATTATTTAACAGTTTGTACTTTGCCTCATAATCATGAAAATTATTTAGGTAATACAAATTATAAGTAAAGGTATTATTTACAGTACCATAATGATATGCAATCAATATTTATAAATTTTTTTTATTTTATTTAACATTAGAGAAATATATCTGAATTAGATTTTTTTTCTATCATTCCAGCTATTATAGTAGCAATTTTTCCAAAGATACTATAACAGAAATTGACTACAGATTACATATACTTCTTAAGAAAGAAGATATACTTAATGGTTAGAATCATATTAACTTATTTAAATAAAAATTTTATATACACATAACAAGAGAGCTTTCATCTTATTCTTTACTAGATTTCACATGCCCACAAACTACATATCAAGTCAAATTTATTAAAACAAGATCTACATATGAAAATCATAAAAATTGAGAAATTAAAAAATCATCCCATAATAAATTATATAACTATCACAATCATACTAGAAAAATTGATTTAGAGAATGAAGATTTTAATTATCAATTAAAAAAAATTAGATAAAAGTGAATTCATGAAATTTATTAAATTATACAAAATTTCTTGAAATTCTTTAATATGAAAATTAATACATATATTAAAAACTTAAATATTTGTATAATTAAAAGAAATGAACTCGTATTGGCTAGTGTAATAAATTACTGACAGAAAAATAATAGTAATAAACTGTAGCTTGACAAAGCTATCTAGATATTTCATTAGAGTACATTATTATTTCAGAGGTGCATATTAAGTTTAAATAAGTTAAAACTTAATGAGATCAGTAATAAATTATTACAAACTGAAAACTTTTATGAGGTAGGCATTATACGAAAGAAAACGGAAGTGATATATGAATTAGCAACTGAATAGTCCCTTGTAAGGAATGTCATGTGATTTGAAAACTTTTATGAGGTAGGCATTATACGAAAGAAAACGGAAGTGATATATGAATTACCAACTGAATAGTCTCTTGTAAGGAATGTCATATGGTTTCGACATACGAACAGTTAGTAGGCATGTCTACTATATCTACATATATACGAAGAAATTCTTATGGAAATAACTCAGCAACCTAAATAAATATAAAATACAATATGCATGAATGATGCTGCTCAATGCCATGTCTTGATATTGTAGAATTAGATGTCACCTCAATGTATGCTGGCCGTCATATTGACAAAGCCTTACACCCTCACGAAAAATTTTATTGAATTTGCATGTATGAAAATGTTATTTAAATGCATAACCTCAGAAAAATGAACCAACTTTACTTTTTTTCTATAAAGCATTCTACTTCTGATAAATATTATCGATAAATTGTACGCAGACTTTAGGAATTTTTTTTATTAATTTAATGTTACCAGAATGAATTTTTATCAATAAACAGTATTTTCGTTATTTATGATAGAAAATAATTATCCGACCAGAATTAATAGTTGTTATAAAATAAACGCTATTTTTACTGCATGATTTATATTTTTATGGATGCTGTAAAATACTAAACAGCTATATTTTACTTACAACGATCTGTTTAAAAAAATAACTGACAAAATTCTCTTTAGATGGCGCTACATATATTTTAAGCTGTAGATACGTAATTATCATTTCCAGGACTATATGTGAAGAATAATAATTGACCAATATAATATGATTATATTCTAGAAAACAGATTATAAAGTTTTGTATATCTAAAAAAAATAAATAAAAATTGTAGTGAATCATTATTAATCCAAATGTGTATAATCTGTGGTGCAGGTAGAAATTTAACAAAGGGGGTGCAACAAAAAATTTGAAAAATATCGAATGTTATTTGAATAAAACTAAAATGCATAAATGCACAAAATTATGCGTTATACCAATCAAATCTATTATATATAAATAATAATCACTGAATAAATAGTACAAATATTAGTAATAGGAAGGTGCAATTGCTCTCTTTCACTATTATAATCTCTACTCCGTATAATCCAGACTAACTATAATGTTAATGATTATTTAAATGATGATAATTATAAATAAATGATTAGTTTAGTTAATGAAATCAATAAATGCTCAATATTGTAAAATTTACGAGTATATTTTAAAAAATTAACTTAAAATTAGTGTTTAATGTACTCTACTACAATAACATTTCAACAGTCAATTTATTAAATGCTAGCGTATATTAATAAAATTCCACACGAATTGTATGACACTCGTCATGTGTTCAATTTTGTACTTGTACATACATATTATTTCAGAAGCAAACATTTGACTAAATCGCACATTCCTTCTCCCAATTAATCCTGATTAACAACAACATTTTTCTAAACTACATTTATACAGTATAGCGGTTATTAACGTTGTTTTTCGTGAACATAAAACCACATTTATAAACACAATAATATTGATTTTATATATTAAATATCGTATATATTATTCCAGGAAAATCAATTCTTTTGTATTGTCATAAAAATCGTTTTCCTATATGCGTGCAGACTTTTAATTTTATTGCACAATGCCCTAAATCCTAAGTTGTTAAAAAAAAGCTTTTTAAGGACATATATTTACTGCGACTCTCAATTAATTAAATCTGATTTATTAATGTATAGTATTAAATATTGAGAATTGATCGATCGAAACTGGTACATTCTGTATAGTTAATCTTAAACTAATTAAATATATCACTTCTTAAAATACCAAAGTAAATTGATTAAATTTTTGATATTCTTAAAGTTGAATTATTTTTTAAGTTTTCGAAAAGTTTGGAGTTTCTAAATAAAAAAAAGATACTAAATTCAGTCTATATACTCCCAAACGGTCAAAACAGTCTTTGATTAATTGACTCGATACACTTCCTGCATTTGAATGCCCAAAAATCCATTAGATAAGATGCTCTTTAATTAAATACCATTGAATTTAACTTATCCATCTCCTTTATTAGAATATAAAACGATCGAATTTGCAAATATCCACATTCAAAGATACATTAGGATCTGAACTATTTTTAAAATTTTCAAATTTATCCACTGACATCAATACCTATCGAAGATAAAATACGATCCGTTTTCGTCTTTTTGTACGTTTCTAATTATATCGATATTATCCATCAGGAAAGTAATCTAAAAAAGAGAAATTTATCCACTGACATCAATACCTATCGAAGATAAAATACGATCCGTTTTCGTCTTTTTATACGTTTCTAATTATATCGATATTATCCATCAGGAAAGTAATTTAAAAAAGAGAAAAAAAATCAATAAAAGCCGAGGTTTTTTATTCATTTATATCGTTATATCTATGAAAGAAAGATTGGATGAAATCTCTGAACAAAACAGGAACCACAACATTAAATGAATACTGATTGGTTAGCAATGCACGCATCACTGGATTCGTTCACAGTGAAAACGAATTGTCTACATTCGACTGTGTTTTGGAACAAATAAGTTCGTTATAAAGAAAATTTCATTATGAGTTAATAGAATTTTATTATTTAGAAACGAAACGTCACCCAATTAAAAACTGAAATAATCTTATCTAGGCATTTAAATGATATCGCTAGTTTTAGTTTGTTTATTTTTTAACGAAATATCTGTAAATTATAATTCTAAAATAAAATAAGAAAAACTGTCGGAAAACTAATATAAAAATCGCTCCGGTGAGTAAAATTCACGGATGGTTATAACGGAAATCCCTTTCAGTCTATCCTACCGATTCAATCAAGATAACGTTTGATAAAAGCAAAAATAATCAATACAAACAATTTATTTATGGTGTCGTGAACAGACAAATTCAGTTGACAAATTAGCGACTGGCTTTTTTTCAAAATGCTTTTTTTTACAAGTTATGGAATCATAAACTTTCCCTCTCTTCTAAATCGTAAAGTTATTTAAATTTATTATAATATCCAACTTCGACGTTTATTTATATACTATAATTAAAAAATACGCGTGTTAAGCTATCGTTTAATTATTTATTCTGTGCTAAATTTAGATCAGATCATCAGGATCTTGTATCAACTGTTATTATCCTCCATTAACAATCGCTTGTCACCGTAAGAGATACGTATCTGTCACTGTATACAGTACTTTTTTTTTTCCTTTGGCCTTTTGAATGGATTGAATGTAATTATAATCGCTGAATGTCGTGGCACGTCTTACAGTTAATGAATGTAGACAAAATACATTATACTGTGATCATTGGTCGCTGGAAATGCGGTAAAAAGTTCTGTATTTTGATACGAATAAAATAATTAGACTCGTAATGCGAGGTTAACAAATTAGGCAATGTTTTTTTACTCGCTCGAACTGCGCTACTTTAAAAATAACTTAAAATTCTTAATATGAATGTAAGCTATTGTTCCTTGAAATAATAATTTCAAATTAACTATTTAAAATAAATAAAAGAGTTAACTACGAAAATGTTACGCTGTTTTAAAGGAGGACAACGGCGTTATTTAGGAAAATGGTTCACTTAAACGAATAAAGTAACCGTTAAAAAATAGTGAAAGAAGGGGAAATTCGTATGCCAAGTTCTGTCCTTGAGCGTTTATTATTATTATTCTTCCGCATCTCTAAAAGCCGCGCCTATAAAACGATTATAACTTGTGCGTTACGCTGTTTTTTGTACGTTAGCGACAGGAATAAGGATGAGAAAATAGAACGGAAGCAGATACGAAGATAAACAGATATATTATGCAAATTTTGTTTTGGTTCCAGTGTGAATTTGATATTTCCGATCTTCCGATATGCATAGCGCCATCTGTCGTGATTAAAATATATACACACTAAGAACTGCCTAACAGTAACTGAATTCCTAGTCGGATCGTCGTAATTATGAAAGCGGTTACGTGAATGCGCATTTATTATTTTTTTCCGTGCATTTTCGAAATTCCGACGTCTCGGTTAACGTTAATTTGACGTACCATCGCGTCAGACGAATAATCGCAGATAAAAACGGACAATCTAACCGGAATATAGTAACAATTCGTTATTGTTGGCCAACTATCCGTGAAGACATTTGTACCACTTTTCGGAAACCGGTTATTACATTTCTCATATATTTTCTATCGTTTTTAAAACATCAAGGATAGTAATTTATTTTTAATATCGAACGCCATCCCTTTACGAAGAAGAAGAAAAAGAAAAATCATAATTGTTATGGTAATTATGAATTTTAAAATGGCGTATAGCTCCATCTGTGACGTAAACGCGAAACTACTTGGGATAAGGAAAAATTGCGCTTTCTTAATCTATAATTTATATAAATGTGGAAAAATCTGTCGGGTCAAGGTGTATATTAAATTATAAAGAAATGTGTTAAGGGAATCGAACACCTGTTGAACGTGTTGAGCGTGTCTTTGATTTAGGCACGAATTCTTTATTATTAAAGAAAGAGCGTTGCGATCTTCTTTTATTTATAGATAAAGCAGATAAGTCCGTCAGACGTTATTTAAATTAATAAACACTTTATGGTGGATAATTAAAATATATATACATATAAATCTAAAGAATATTTTACAGCATTTTCGACATAATTCTAAAATATATTATTTTTTAAACAATATCTCATGTTTTATTATTATTATTTTTTCATGAGGTTTGCGAAAGGATAAAAGATAACGCGGATGTTTACATGAATGCGATATTAATTTCACTTTATAAAAGGATATTTCTTTTATGTCGAAGTTCGGAATTGTATCCATATATCCGCATCAAATGTCCTAATTAAACTTCACCACGCCAAATGAAACCCGTTTATAAAATTTTCCTGTTTATTCAAGGACATTTCAGATGGAGCCCACTTCAAAAAATTGTATATATCTATATAAACAGTATAAACTTACGTGCAATGGACATTTCAGATGGAGCCCACTTCAAAAAATTGTATATATCTATATAAACAGTATAAACATACGTGCAGTATATAATATTCATTTAGGAATATGGACTTTATCCAAGTTTATACTCCTACTATAAAATTATAGTTTGGAATAAAAGTTTATATTGCGTGATAAAAATTACTTCGATGTTTTTATAGTTAATGTCATGAAGAGAATATCTCATCACCTTAACCGCCGACATTAATGAGATTAAAATATTATAATTTCTCAACGAAAAAATATTTTACATTTAACATGCACGGTATCTGTAACTAGTAATCATTGTTTTTTGTGCTTAACCAGAACGAGAATGTTAAACAAAAGCTAGATAAATGTTTACAGACAGGATAAGGGTACGCACTATAATGAAACTAGGAATTCTATAAAGCATAATTGAGGAAATCTTTACAGTAAATTAGATAACATTAAAAATGCATTGATATATGTTTAATATGTTTATATATATAAAAAAATTGGAATGATAAAAACGGCAACAGGATATCGGAACGGCATTCCCATCTGAACTGGACCAATGTGGAGGCATTGCGTGCATCTTTCGATGTAAATCAGAGATCTACCACGTGTCATCTGTAAAGCCTCCTAATGAAATGCGTTCCTCAAACCGGTCCAGTGACTGCCTTCCCTACCTGTACCTGAGAGCAGGTGGATAGTCCCGGCAATCCGGCATTGTCTGCCGCTTT
The DNA here is from genome assembly GCA_000484575.1 of Olivierus martensii. Taxonomy (NCBI): domain Eukaryota; kingdom Metazoa; phylum Arthropoda; class Arachnida; order Scorpiones; family Buthidae; genus Olivierus; species Olivierus martensii. The sequence goes on along the minus strand of AYEL01070550.1, from coordinate 32,299 downwards.
TTCCATTCAAAAACACATAGACTAGTCATGCCAACTCGGGCGCATGCGCCGGTTCAAAAACACCACACAAAGTTTTGTGCAGGAACTGAGAACAAATGAAAAGAGTGGTTGTGTGAGTATGTCACCGCTTCCAGGTAAATAACGTGTTAATTTGGCAATCGTTCACTATGAGTCGGTGTTACTCCGACTGCTTAGACCAAAGATGGTGGTCGTTCCGAGTTTATTACTGATGGATTTGACACGTGCTTGGTCCGATTGTTGGCATGGCTAGACACTTGTTTTTAAAATCGTTAGGTATTTGTTTTCTGTTTTGCTCACCCTGTTCGGCTCAGGAGAATTGGTGCTACAGTGCTGGTGGAGTAGCTGGCATTGTTATCGCTACTGTCATTGTCACTCTGGTGTTTAGTAGCTTGAGCTTGGCAGCTGTCTGGTATTTTTCAAAAAGGAGAAAAGGTACGTTTACTCTATATATCCTAATATAATGTAATAAACTTATATTTTAACTCGTGGGAAACGATTTATTTTATCTGATTTTTGTATCTACGATAATGACCACACCTATTATAATTTTCTACTTTTTTTTTATGTTATTTCCTTTCACTTGTTGTTGTGATTAAACTTTCAGGTCAAATCTAAAACAATTGTTTTGAGAATTTTTTTTTATCGTTCAGAATTGTGGGAAATAGATTAATTCCCACGACTTAAAACTCACAGTTTAGAAATGTAATTTTAATAATTTATTTAGCAATTATTAAACAAAGAATAAATGTTGCATGACTTCACGCTTCCTCGATCATCTTCACGATTCCGATATTCAAAATTTCTGTTTATCGTTAAAACTATACATAGAATTTATTTTCGTCTGTGTACACACATACTATACACAATATACACAACACGAACGGCCGTCTTATCTGAAGTAATAATGCGTGAAGTACTATAAATATTATAATCAGCTTGGCTTATCTGTATCGCCGCACATTAATAAACGGGATTTAAATTTATCACTAACAATCAAAGTTTATCTATAAAAAATTATCTTGAATAATTATTGTTTGATTTTTTTTCTTTTCAACGAGTAATTATACTAAAATATAATTAAGCATTCGTTAATTATCCAAAGCTATGTAATCGCGATGACGTCACAGGATGCGATTCAATCGTTTAGCGACTTCACAGAATAAGATTCAATCTTAGTGACGTCACAATCGAGTCACGCATTCTGTGACGAAAATCAGAAATTAATCATTGTAATACTCGTCGACGATTGGTTTATATTTTATGAAAGATTATTTTAGACAAAAATCGTCTGCTTAGTGATAATGCCTAATACGCCACCTGCTGTTACTGAAACGCACTATCGATGCGTTACCGGTGATTTGCGGAGGTGGAAAATTAAATATGACGTTATTAGATTGGATGGGCATGAACAATATTATTTTTATAACAATAAATGTTTGCACTGTGGTAAAAGCGCCGAGTCACGCACCGCAGTGACAACTAATGATTGGATGGAACGGAGGCGGATCTCCTGACCTCAAACGAAGTTTCGCTTCCTGCGACATTCAAACGTAATCAATGTAGATGCGTGATTTTCCGGTAGTAACAATGATTACTCTTATTCTTGATCCACGTACTCATATGTTCCATATTTGTCATTCCTTGTTCGAGGTTCATAACCTTTAAATTGTCAGGGAACCGGGTCAATCGTGTGACTGTCTTTCTTGTTTTAAAAGCAACTCTTTACCCGTGCTTATAAGCTTTTTTACTAAAATGTTTTAATTATCGTTCCAGTTTCTGCACGAATCGTCGTACAGGGAGGAGATGCTGTACAGAAAATCGGGACCAAATCAAATTTTGCTTTCGATAATCCGTATTTTAGAAACGAAGATGATGCAGCTTACGATTCGACTGATAAAGGTTTGCTTTTCCCATTATTTTTCGCTAAAATTAATGTTATAAATCGAAAAGATTTTTAAAAAATTTTACCTATCTCTCTTCTCTAGAGCAGACGACACTTGTTGTGCACGTGACTTACATGTAAACGTCATTACATTCCGGATGTTATGACGTCAGTAATGTTATAAAACAGCCTGTAATATTAATGTAGACTTTTAAATAAGTTTTTTTACGTATTAAAATTTACAAGTTGTTAATGTTTAAAATTTTTAAGTGTTAAAAATTAACATCCTGTAAAAAACACAAGATTTTACCTCCGATTAAAAAGGTCTTAAATGCAATTAATTTCCAAAAGCAGACGACAGTTGTCGCGCACGTGATTTGAAACGTTAACATCATCAAATTCGGAATATTGTGACATCATTAATATTTACGTCATCAATGTTTACACTACTTTAATTTAATGAGATTTTTGTTTAAAGTAATTTAAATTAACTTATATTAAATGTAATTAAGGTTTAATAAAATAAATAAATAAACATTATATTTTAATTTTTTCGCTTTAATCTTATTAATTAAAACGTTTTATTTTGACATACAGGTCACGATGGGAATTTTTCGAACGTGCCTAATGGAAAGGTAAGTCTAATCTATTCTATTTATCGAAGCACGTGGTTTTGTTTATTTTTCTTATTTTGACCTTATTATTTAGGCGTACACCGGAAGTAAAGGTAAAAAGGGAAAATCGTCGAAATCTAATCCGTTCACGTCTGTTTTTTATACTACTAAAAAGCAGAAAACAATGGATGATTCCTGTCTTAACATGGTAAGTTAAATTTATAAATGACTATTAATAAAAGTAACATTTCCTTGCTACGTGCTGGTAACACTGTATGATTTTCTTATTGGTCTACTAACCAGTTTTAAGATCATCAGAATAACTAGTGAACAAAAATAGAGCATACTTAAGCATTCGAACCGAAACTTGATAGTCAAGAAAAAATGAATATTTAAACATTTCAATAGATTTAAAACTGAACTTTATATACAGTATGTAAGTTTGAACTTATGGAATTTATACATATATTCAGTAATCTATTAAAGAATGTTTCGTTTATTTATTTTTTTAGAATTTAAATTTTGTATGGGATCACATGGTTTCAAGCAAATTTATTGTCATAATTTTTTTTTTTTTGCAAATTTTAATTTATACTTGATTTTTTCAATAGTTATAAATAAAAACTATTTTCAAATATTATTATATATTGATCTGTGATTTATAAACAGTGTTTTCGAATCACAGTTATTTACATTTTTCTATTAAAGATAAACATAACGCTTATGAATTTCATTTTAAGTATGATTGCTTTAACAGTTATGTTTCTCTCCATTTAACTTTTGGATAAAGTCCTAACATTTATAGTACTGTACTGTACTGTATATCTATTTATTCATGGACTTAAAGGTACGAAATATGTCTATTATTGATAAACTACTATATATGCCAATATAATCTTGTGTCATAAGTAAAATCTAATATAGCTTCACCCTATTTTTCTGTTAGTTTTAACGGCTTATTAGGGCTAACAAGTAAGTAGGATTTTCTATATTACAAGTACACTAGTACATTATCCAGAATTATTTAAAAAAAAAAACATAAAATATTTTTATATAAAAATTCAATATGCCTAGTATATTTATAGCATTCTGAAAAATTTTTGATAAGAAACTTTCCATTTATTATTATTTAATTCTCTACATAATTTTTCTACCCATTTTTCTATTATGCTATACATCTGGATCGATATTATTATTATTATTTTTCTGTAGGAACCAGAAAGAACTGTGGTCTCCTTAAGAGGACATGATTTTACTGGACTTGGATTCAATATTTGTGGTAATATGAGAGATGGAATTTTTGTAAAAGATGTATTGCATCGTGGGCCGGCAAGTGAATCAGGACAGATCAAAGCTGGTAAGTTTTAATTTATTAAAAAAAGCATGAATAAAATTCACTATTTTTAAGTGTTTGCAACTTTTTCCTCCTTAAGGTGACAGAATAATTAGCGTGACTGTATCTTTTTCTAATATGGTATATGAAGATGCTCTCACCATTCTGAGTTATGCTTCTCCTTACGATGTGCGTCTAGAATTAGAATCGCCTAGAGATAAATCTTCAGCCATTCAACAGCAAAATAATGCCAAGAGATTAGCCTCTTCTAGTTTTAGTGGAGGGGGTCATCGCCTGTTTCACCCACTCTATCGAAGCCAATCCATCGATGATTTAACGCAGATAGGAAAAGATTCTTATCCGGCTCACGGTTTGGTACCAAAGAGATCTCAAAGTATGGGCATCGCTGCTCAAAAACTGAAATCTCATTTTGAAGCAGAAACTCTTCCAGCTAAACCAGTACCAGTGACCGGTTCTTTAAACGAAAGGATGTTAGCTCAAGTTATGATCGAAGACACCAAAAGGAGAAGAGAATTGGGAAATGGTACTTCCGAATCAGACGAAATGGATTCTATTCAGTCTTTAAACGACAAACAATTAGGAATGAGCGATTCTTTCAGAGAAAATCTGAAGTTAGATACACATATTTGTTCTTTGGCAGGAGAAAGTGCAGCTATGAAACGCAGAACGATACATACTCCACCACCAAATTTAATTAAAAGCATAGTTTCCATCGAGACAACAGCCCAAGTTCATCAAATCGACGATAAGGAATCTTCGAGAAACACAGAAAACCAAAATTCATCTCAAGAAATGTGCGAATCTTCAAATTCAAAAAGCAATATAGATTTTACGGAGAAGAAAAGTTCGTTAAAACAAAAATCCACAAATGATAAGGCACAGAAAGATGCCCAGCGTGGTTACAACAGCAGTTGGAATCAACTAGAAAGGACTCACTGTTCTGGGCGTCATGGAGATTCCCCAACAATACTAAAAGTGCAAGTTACTACACGTCCCCCTGCAGATGCAGAATCTGTTCGAATTTCGAGAAGTAATGGTCTTCCGTCCTCTTCAGTTCACATTCCTGTTTCACGTCAAGCCGAAAGAAATCAAAAAGAAGTTATAGAAATCACAGAACGTGAATTAGACGATGTTATGATGTCTCATCGACAGTTCCTCCTACGTAAAGCCAACGTTACTGGTTCACCAGCAGGTCCGAAAAAACCAACTGAATTCGAGAGTTGGAATTATATGGAAGAAGAGAACAGAAAGCGCATGAATGACTCGCCGAAACGCGGTTCTAGTGGAAGATGGAAGAATTACGAGTCTAGTGAATATACTGCTAGGACTAGTGATAATGGCTATTCTAATACCATAGTGGTACCGAGTGGAAGATCGTCTTTTCGAGTGACGTCAAGACCCGGTACTCCACCACCACAATTAGAATCGCCTACCAGTCCTAGTATTGTTAGCCACATGCGGCTCTGACAAAAGAAATATTACATTATGTACATAGTTAAAGTCATGATCATTTACATCCATGAGTTTTCGTAAATTTTTTTTTTCGTTATGTTTTATATTGTTAGATGCAACGTGGTATTTTTAGATGAATTTACAACTTCGTTTTATTTTCCGTCGCAAAGAGAAATTTCTCCAGCAGGTTACTAAAAATAACAAATTTAATATAATATTGAATTGTATACATATAAAAAAAATATGTATAGCATGTACTCATTTATTTAAAACAGCTTTCTGCTTCATCCATCGTTAAAATATTTCTTAATTAATGTAATCATTAATGTTTTATCTTAAATATTTATTGTATTGACCTCTTAAACAATTAAGAGATAGCATCTTGTGAGGATTTTTAATATGTGATTACACTGTTAAATATTAAAAACATGTTTTTTTTTATTTCATCTGCAGTGAAGCAGATGATTACTAGACTATTAAGAAGAAAAAAAAAACAAAACTCAAATTGTTTGTATAAATTATTCATTGTTTTTAATGAATTTTTACTCTCCATGTAATAGAATTTTCAGAAAATGTTGGTAGTAACTAATTCAATGTTAAAAAAGTTTTAAAATTTTAGATATTTAAAGTGTTAAAAATCTATGCAAACTATCAAATAAATTACATTAATAAAATTTTTTGTATATATTGTAAATATATGGTTAACATTGAAATTTTAATTTCTTTTTTTTTTTTAAGTGCAAATTTTTAAGTGCTTTTGAGGTCGATAACCAAAGATAATCTAGGATGCGTAACAATTATTTTAGGGTTTTGTTTTTAATGAGAATAGTTATGATATTTTAATGCATTATTTTTTTTTTTTTTTTTTTTTGCGAATTATCCTTACAACACGCATAAATGTTATGATATAATTTTTAGCGAGTAAACTAGGTTATTTCGAAATTTTAAAAACATGACTTTGCAGATATTTGCGTTGCAGCTTCCTAGAATTGTTTTTTTTTTTAAATCTTGAACGCATATAGCATTAAGTCTAACTATTAGCCTACTTTTTAATGCTTTTCTACTGTTTTAAGGTTCAAGTTTTCCATCCATCAAAAGTATTAACGGAAAATTTTATTATTAAAGTAAAAAATTTGATCGATTGGGAAAAAAATGTCGTTAAATTTAAAGATTTGGTTTCTCATTTAATATGTTTGTTTTAGTTAAAACGGATGTTTTTTTTTTATCTGTGTCAAGAAACTAGCCAATCGGCAGCGACACCTTGTTTTTTTTTTTTTTTTTTTTTTTTTTTTTTTTTTTTTTTCTTTGTTTTTTTTTTTTTTAATTCTGTCTCTTCCATCCATTACTACTCCCTCTTCCGGTGATTTTCGTCTGCATCCGAGACATCAACAAACATGGCAGTTGACATTAGGAAAGAAAACTCCATGAGGAAATCGGACACATCAGTAGCAAAAATGAGATGGAATTTATTAGCCAAGGTGAGATATTGTTCTAGTAGTTCAGCCGGTAATAGTTTATTTAAAAACTAGAAAATATTAATATGTTCGACGTATTATTAGAATATTCGAATTGAATTCGAGGTAAACACGATATGATCTTCATATTAATAAAAACGATGCATTTTTATCGTAAAAATAGCATTCAGTCTTTAATAAGAGTGATTTTTCGTGCAATACATAACAGAAATTTATCTAGATTTAATATTAGAGATGATGATCTAAAAATAGAATTTGAAGTACGCTTATTGTTTCCACATAAAACAGTTGGCTTACGACTCGCTTCTCTTACCATTAAAGCAATAAAAACATTTGTTTTAAATATTTGTATCTTTTAAACGTGATTTTAATTAATTAACTTTTTACTGTTTTAATTTTTAGAATGAATTTATTTTTTAATCATATAGATTTTCAAATCATTCGTTATCTCTCATAATTTTTTACAATCTTCTCAAACTTTATATTATTAATTATTGTTACATTGTATATATTTAAATTATTATTACTGTGTATGTGTTTAGCTAACAGTGATGCATTACTTTTGATTTGCAATTTTTACATGCTTCATAAAAAGAATGAAATTTAATCAAAGTCAACAAGTTTTAAGTATAAATAATAGTTTAGCTCATCTGTCACATTATGCAAAATAATTCTATATTGAATAAAAAAAAAAGGCTTCATTAATTACAACCTATCACGTCGTTATTCCTTCATCTCAATCAAATAAATTACAACATTAGATGGCAGTAAGTCAACAAGCAGGTTTTCATAAAGTAAAAAGGAAAAGAGGCAATAACCTAATCCATTAAATTGGTTTTTCATTCAGATTAATATCTGAATCAAAAAGAAAGAAAATACTATATTACCAATTGTTGACTTCTAGTATTAACAATGGATACTTTAGTGTGACTGATCTTATTGATAGTACCCCACTGGATTGAAAGATGTTACATCTCTTTATCTGCATTCTTTTATCAATACAAAACTTTTATAAATATAATTTCTGCGATTTATATTTCTGAGTTAATTATGCTTTTATTTCTCAGCAATATAATTTTATTGTAACAAAATTTGTATAGTATAAATAAATATGTAAATCTAATTTTTTAGTGATTCATTAATTATTATTTCTTAGTGTACTTAAATATAAAGCACATTATTTCCTGAATAATTATGTAATTCTTGGTACAATAAATTTTATGTAAATAAGTAAATGACAGCTAATACATTGGAATTATCAAAAAACTGTTATTCTGGAATGTATTTAGTTAACCGCATAACCTTCCAACGTATATAGAGAATATTTTCCTTAGTAATGTATAGAGAATGTGAAACAAGAAATATAAAACATTATTAATTTTAATGAACTGCTATATATTCTAAATATTGTACTTGATTACGAATATCCAATGAAGATTTACTGTAAATGTTGGGTAAAAATTCAGATCTGAGAAATAAACCATTGTATCTAATTAATTCAAATTAGATTTATTTACTCACAGCAAGAAAAGCAAGTTATGTCCTATCATCCTATTAGTAACATTTATCAATTTAATTTTATATTATCATTAATGATTATAATCTGTAATCATTATTATTATTAATATCGTTTTATAAATGTCTATATTATAATAAGTTGTTTTTAATATATATGTATTCTATAATTAATTGTCATTATCTATTGTATATATTTAAATTTAACTTTAGTTCAAATTATTTCTAACCATTAAATCATTCCGTTGTAATTCAAGGGCTAGATTTTGGCTAGTATATTTGGATTTATTTGTATATATTTAAATTTAAATAAATTGTTTTAGAACTTTTTCTATATGGACTATAAGTAAAACAAGTTCTGGTTTGGTTAATATAAATAGTGTAAAACACAACAACATAGTGATGGATAGATACTTGAAAATACTTCAATAAAATATTATTTTTATTAAAGTATTATTATTTTGGTTTAACGAGTAAGCTTGTTATTGTGTTTATCTATAAGGACCATATTATGATCATTTCATTCTCCTTTATGTATATAATAAGGAAAACTATGTGGCTAACTGAAAATGTCAAGGAAAGAAGTTTTTCTGATAATTCCTGATATTGGCTATCATTTACTTATAAGGAAAGAAGAGAGTTTTATCCAAAATGATACTTAACAGCATACACAAAATATGTTGTTTATTTGCATTTAAACTTTTCAATTATTCATTTTATAATAAAATACAAATATTATCAAATGAATAGATTTATTATTAAAATAAACAGTATGTTTTTTAAAAAGTTATTTTAAAAAAAAAAATTATAATAAACAAAAAATCAAGCAAAATTTAATTTAATGATATTCATAATTTTAGAAATAGTTTGTCAAGTAGAAAATAACATACCCTTACTTTTGAAATAAATTTTCCGTCTTTATTTTAGTAATGTTTATTGAGAACAGCTGAGAGAAAACTGAATAGCACTGATATAAATATATTATATGAAGTTATTTTAAAATAAAATAATAAAATATAAAAAGATAAATACAATTAAAGAACAAGTTATTCTATCCAAGAATATCTGTTCTTTTGGTATTCAGTATTTAAATGAATTGTTTTGTTTAAGCAATTGTCTAAATATTCTACTGCTCTAGCAATAAACAGAAATTATGCAACTTTGGCATCATTTGAAAGGACATGAAAAGACAAACAAAATGTACATAAAACACTAAATGTTTTTATATTAAATAATATAATATAGAAGTTTTACTTACAAATAATTAAAATCTGATATTATATTGTAAAATATCACTAATTTGATAAAATTTATGTCAGCATTTTTTCAATAAGCTTATTACAGAGTAATTGCAGATTTATTATGAATGAATTGGCTGCATTTAAAATTAATAATTTCTTTCTCTTTCTAGTTTGAATGATACCATTTTTTGTAATGGTTTAAATTGTGTTGGTAAGTTGGTTATATTTTTTGCTGATTCTGTTGGATAATTCAGATATATACTAATCATGAACATAACGAGAGCAAAAATATTTAGCTTATTGAAGCATTTGCATTTAATATGCATACTCAGTAATGTGCTGAAGCTGGCTTGTATTAATTCACATGAAGTATTTGTTAAATTTTCAGGAATTTTGCAAGCCAGTTATTAAGCATGAAAATAATTATATACATATAAATATTTTCATATTTTTCCAAGTAGTACATTCCATGAACCACATGCTTATGTTCCAGAGAAAGGAGCTTCCAATAGACTGTTAAATTTTAAATCAGCAATGAACTATTGAATGGTATTTGAATTGTAAGCTTGTATATAGGGACTAAGTAAATCAATGTGCTAGCAAATTTTCTTCCAATATGTTGCAAGCTGAAATACTTTTCTAGATGCAGTTGGCTATGAGCACAAGTTCAACAAAAATCAAGAAAAATCTTCTATGAGAGTCAGTTTAAGTTTTCAGTAAAGGATATTGAATATTTTATTATTACAGTAGATTCCCTTTTATCCAGTCTCAGTTTAACTGACCTCTGTTTTAACTGGCCATGTTTTTGTCAAGATATGAGTAGAGAGAAAAACAAATAAAACTGATTGAATCATTTGGAAGGGAAAAAAGCAATTAAATTATCAATAAGATATATCGAACAGGAAGGTAATTCATCTGCCATTGATATAATTCTTATTTTAAATAAATCATCTTTAAAAAGAAAAGTAATTTTATTACATAATTATTTTGATATTTATATCATAAATTTAATACATGAAATATAGATTAGAAAAAATAAAACTTTGAAACATTATTATTTTATCAGTATTTTCTTACATTTGTTTTACTTTAATGCATAATTATAAAATACATTCCTAAGTCCCCACCTAAGTCAGGCAATCCCTGACTTAGGTGGATCATTAGGTGAAATTTTGAGTAAATCAAATCTACATATGTCAGACAATATGTAATAGAGTACCAGTGGGTCGCAAAGATTTAACATAAAAATAATTAAAGAATAAGCACATAAGTTGCAGATAAAGCAGTTTATTGCTATCTTGGAGAATCTAGATTCAATTCTAAGTCCCATACCTTCAGTTTATTTAGGAGAGCTGGATTTGGGCTTGGCTCTTTAACTAAAATTAACTTACATAAGTCAGGGATTGCCTGTATATACATTTTTTATAATTATTAAATAAATAATAACCATAGTAAATTAAAATAGACTATTTATGATAACTGGCAGGAGAAAAATTCAACAAAAAAGACATTACAATTTTACAATCAAAATTAAAATAATAATAATACTAATATACAGTATTTTAAATGTTTTTATTTTTATTAAATGATAAGAATCAATACAAACAATTCAAATATGCAAAAATTATTTCTGTTTTTTATAAATATATGTAAATTTAAAATTGTTTTCATGCTTTGTTACTTTTAGTTTATTATCTGTCTTTGCTTTTATAAAAAAATTTGTTTTTATTTGAATTTGTTCTATTAAAAATTCTGTCATTTAATATAGTTCATTTTCTTTAAATTTCTCCATTTTCAAGCCAAATTTACAAAAAAATTATTTATATGTAAGAGCACCCAATTTACAGTATAACTTTATTCTATTGTGTGCTCTTTACATAACTTTACAATTTCATATACAGTGTATTACTGAAATTTTAATTGTAATATCACAATAATGGTTATGTCACTATTGTAATGCTAGTTAACTATCTATAAATAACCATTACTTAATTTATATAACAGTTTAATAACTATTATATAAATTAATAATTATTATATGATGTTAATTATGCATATGCATCATATTATAATAGTTATTGCATAATATATCCTGCTTTATAAATAGAATATATATATGTGATAATGTTTATTTTATCATAATAATTATATAATGATTTAAATGAACTGAAGTGACCTCTTCAAGATTATAATTCAGAGAGTTACTGTACAATTTATCTGATGTCTGACCATCATTAAGTTTTTCAAGAAGTAAGTATCTAAGAACACTTATATTTAAATATTATTCTTTATTATCCAAAGGTATATGCCTAATAATTTTGAGGATACTACAAATACATTACATTACAGATATTTATCATCTCATTGCAAGATGGCAATTATTTGAAATAAGAGAGATGGTTATTTGAAACATTAAAACATTCATATTAAAATAATAACTTAAGACAGGAAAACGTAAATTTATTCAAATTAGAAGGTAGTAGCGCTTTCGATTATCTACAATCCTCTTCAGCTACTCACTAAATGAATTACATAAAAATGGTTCTATAGAACGCCACGTTTTACAATTTAAAAATAATGTTGCTATAGTAACACAATAGAATCTGTTAAAATGTAAAATAAGTTAACATAAAAGTAACAGAAATTAATTTAACACACAAATTTTGTTAAAAATTAAAATTAAAGTTTGAATCATAAGAAAACATAACTGGAAAAGCATAAAGGTTAATCTATAACAATCAAAAATTATAAACAAAAAATTAACATCTAGTTATTATCGCACCACTTCCAGGCATTACTTATACTTGCGGGATCAAGTTTATTAATCGGCTTCTTATTTGTGTTGCGTTTAGTATAGATTGTAAGTGTTTCTGCAATCCTCCCTCTCATTGGGTCTTGCTCCTTGATCAATAGTTTGGCATCGTTCCATTTAACTTCTACGTCGAAGATGAGAGCTTGTTGCGCAAGCGCTGTTGTAGAAGCATTGCTCTGTATATCCATCATGTGTTCAGGAATGCGTTTTTTAAGTGAACGGGCTGTATAACCTATATAATTACCATTACTGTCATTGTCCTTATCGTAAATTGGGATTTGGTACACTCCTGGAAAATAAAATTCATTAAGCTTATCTTTATCGTTTCTCATTAGATTAAATAAAGTATTTCATTTTTATGTAATTTGTTTAGTGAGTAGCTGAAGAGGATTGTAGATAATCGAAAGCACTACTATCTTCTAATTTGAATAAATTTACATTTTCCTGTCTTAGAGCTGTGTTAAGCTATTATTTTAGTTTAATGATAGACAGAGTATTAGTTCTGATTTTTGTGATATTCATATTAGCAAAACTATTTGTTGTACATGAATAATAATATTATGTATTCATTTGAAAGGATTTTAAATATAATAATTGACTTATATATATATTTTTTTTTCTGTCATTCTGTCAATCTCTACTGATTTTTGTGATATTCATATTAGCAAAACTATTTGTTGTACATGAATAATAATATTATATATTCATTTGAAAGGATTTTAAATATAATAATTGACTTACATATATATATATTTTTTTTCTGTCATTCTGTCAATCTCTCTGGATATTCAAGAACATTAAAATTTTAGACAATTATTTCATTTTATATTAACTAAATGATTATTAATCTTGAAGTCTCTACATGATTGCATTACAAGATTGTAGCTATTCAAATTTTTATATTCTACATATTATACTTAAAATTATTTTTTGCACATGATTAATATATGAACATAGTTATATTGACATTGCTATTAGTATCATTATTATAAGATTGATTGCAACAATTTTTTATTATGAAACATGGACTGTTACTTCTTATGATAGTTATTAGAACATATGCATGATATCTGAAAAATATTTTATGGTTTTACAAAAAAATTGATATGGCTAAGTAATTTATTTGAAATCAAGTTAATCATTTCATTTTGAATAACTTTTTTAAGATAACTAATAACACATTTGTTATCTTTTTATGCATCTCGTGTTCTGATCTAACCATATAAAATTTATTATGAGTTCCAGGTAGTTCCTAGACATTATGATGCCCTTTTCTAAAATGTACTTTGTTTTGGATAATTTTGAGAAAAAAAAACTGCATAAAGAAGCACATATAAATTATATATATATATTCTTAATTAGAGAAGACTAGAAATAACATGGATTGATTGTAACAAATGCTAATACTCATTCCTGGTCTGTTCAAAAAACTTGAAATTAGGCATGAAAGTACCTAGTAAAGATTGCTATTTGACCATGTTTTCTCACTTAACTGATGCAAACATTATGGGATCAGTTTGATGTAAGTGAAAAAACATATGGTTTAAAAGTTATTATAAATCTATTTCAGTTGTTAATAATTGTTTCTATGTAGCAACCAGATAATAGCTTACATCAGTGATCTCAAACTCAAATTGTGTGCAGGCAGAATAATAATGAAAACATACTAAATACAAATTATACTTCATTGAAATTTTGTACTGTTACAACCAGCACTATAGTATGTTATAATCTACTCTGACAGAGGGATAGGTTATAACATTTGTGATTGTTTATAAAAATATTTTTAAAAAGTAATAATTGTAATTGAATCATTTTTGTTTTGAATGGATAGAGATTGATTTGTTTTGATTGATAGATTAATGCATTAAACCTATGATATTGATTATTTCATCATCAGCAAAACAAAGAAAACAAAAATTTATATTCAATGAAATACCATTTTGTAATGTTTAAAGAAAACCAAACATCACTATTTGTCTATTAGATAGCTGTATGATAAAACATTGGCTTACAGCATGGAGGATCCAGATTCAATTCCAAATCCCACACACCAAATTTTTTGTAATTAGGTTTGACCCTGAGCCTATGAATCCATCCATTATTTTGTGACCAATATCAACACAGTATTGGCCAGATTAGTCTAATGAATACCTTTCTGTTTCGATCCTAAGTACCAGAATTGAATCCATTACCATTTGAAATATATAATATATTTATATATATATGAGGGCTCCAGGAGATATAAACAGGATGGATGATATTGGCATAGGTTATAATCTTTCATGTTAACAAAAGATGCTTTAATCAATTTTTGAAACATTCATTCATTATAAGTTTTTTATAAAAGTGGGATAAAGCTTGTGAATTGATTTTTCAGTATAAATTATATTTGCTTGTAAAATTGGAGTCTTGTAAACCAGGATTGACTTTTTTAGTGAATTATATTTTTATTCCATAGTTCATTTACTACTGGAAGAGAAGTGATTGAGTTATGTCTCATTACCATTCATAGTTTGATTCAGAAAACTGAGTCCTGAAAACACATAGCTCTGAATAATTCAAAGACAACATCTTTTGCTGTGCTCGTGTTTTTTCTCTTAATGCATGTGGACCCATCTTGCACAGACTTTTGTGTACTGCAATCTACTGTGATGTGCTGCATAATCCAATAGGATAATCCAAGGTCAAATGCAATATGCTGCAGTTATTTGTCTGTAATATAAGTTCAATGAGACTGCTCTAAACACAAACTAAAAATAATACACAAAAGCCCTTTAGCAGTCAAAAGATTTTATTCAGTAATGTTTTCAACGCATCAGCTGAAGAAGATGCCAAGTGCGTTGAAAACGTTACTGAATAAAATCTTTCGACTGCTAAAGGGCTTTTATGTATTATATTATTTTTAGTTATTTGTCTGTCCTCTTGAATGAGATTCTCAATGCATACAATGTTGGATTCTGTTGTTGATGAGAAGAATTAGCCATTTTGTTCTGTATTGTTGTCACATTTTCTCTGCCTGATTCAAAAGTTTTATTATATTATTTTTAGTTATTTGTCTGTCCTCTTGAATGAGATTCTCAATGCATACAAAGTTGGATTCTGTTGTTGATGAGAAGAGTTAGCCATTTTGTTCTGTATTGTTGTTGTCACATTTTCTCTGCCTGATTCAAAAGTATGATACTTTGGCAATTTGTTACCTTGACATTATTCCAGTGTCAAACATTATAGCGATTTGTCAGTGAATCTTAGCTGAGAAAATTTCTTTGCCTATAGAAAGTATATTACTATATGCACTTCTACATGAGACCAGTTTTCCAAGCTTTTTAAACTAGCACTGCATATCTTTTTGCTGCACATATTATGCAAATCACCTAATCCTGAGTACTAGAATCTTCTTAAGAGTAAGCCAACTATATTTGAGCATTCATTTTACATCATGCTTATTAATAAGACATATAATATTTTTCCAGTTGGTCTTTGTACATCTTATGATCATGTTAATGGCATGAAAAATGAAAATTTTACAGTTATATTGCTTATACAGAAACTACTATTGATAGTTCTCATCAGTAAGCAGAATGAATTTACAATTTGCAAGGCTCTACACACCGCTCTTTTTTGAGGTCATTTTGATTATATAAATATATTTTAATATAATTTTAAAAAATGATAAGTACTTACTTTATTATCATTTTTCAAACCTACTGGAAATATCTATTTTATGTTTAGTTTCTTTGGCTTTGTACTTATTAACTTTAATATGATGCTATATTATATTATAATGAATAATGATACAGAGGTCCCTGACTTTTGATGGGGTTGAATTCAAAAACTTCAGTTGCAATTTGAATCCATCATAACTCAGAATACTATTTTCCATAGGTGCAACATTATAAGTGGAGGCTGTTTCCCATCTATCAGAATTCAGAATGTTCAATATGAACATTCTGAGTTCTGGTAGTTGGGGGATATAACCTCCACTTCAATATAACTATAATATTACTGCTAGCTACTATTTTAAAAAATAGTAAGAAATAAATATTTTATCCAATATATTTGTTTTATTTGTTGAATTAAAATAAAAGTGATAAATAATTTTTTAAATATACAAAGTTTTTTGTTTCTTTATAGTAGCATATAGTAATATTGAATAAAAATTGCTTATTCTTTAAAAATGAGGAAATTGTGTATTTTAACCTACCACAACCACAACTACTTAAAATCTCAATATTATTTAGAAACAAGTATCCAATGTGAAAATGAAGCTTAGGAATTACATTTGAAAATTCTTAAGTAAATACAGGAATTCCCAGACTTACATAAGTTTCTGTTAGTGTATATGTCCACATATGCATGTGCATGTGTGTGCACACTATTATTAACTATAAACTGTGTTTCATGGCTTGTCTAAAGATTTATCTTGCATGAAAATAATGTTGGACTGTTGATCAGATTGTTTTATATCATGATTACTTTAATATAAATAACATTATATAATGCTACTTATATTAAATTGCAGATAATTCTTGATTTATAACTGCTTTGACTTACTATCACTTATATATATGATGGTAATATAAACAGCAAATTCTGTGATTGATTAATGTGATTGACATGGATTAGAGTTCCTGAGCAGTGATGTGATTTATGGAAAGCATCCTTTTTCTGTCTTGTTCTTGTGTTTTTGTGTTTGTTGAGTTTAATATAATTAAGTAGAGAGTATAAATATTTGTAATAGGCAATTCTATAAATTTTGGGCCAACCATTTTGACTTGTGACAACAGGGTTTGAACTGAACCCAATCATAAATAAAGGATTTTCTCTCTCTCTCTCTCTCTCCCCGCGCGTGTGTGTGTGTGTGTGTGTTTGCGTGCGCGTGTGCGTGTGTGTGTGTTAATTAATGTAAGTAACATTACTTACATATTACCTAACAAATACAATATACTTTCATTTGTTACATGACAATAATTAACAGGGTTAATAATTAATATGCTATATTTTTGTTAAAATTTGACAATAAAAAAATTTTCCTTTTACAGAAATTTCAATATAACTTGTATAACTAATAATTAAAAATTGCCTTTATAATAAAAGTCATAATTTATGTAATAAAAATATAAACTTTATAAAATAAATAAATTTATTTGAACTTTTAAACAAAACAAGCATAAAATTTGAGTTTGATTGATTTCAATCAACCTTCTGATTGAATAATTATTAGAAATTAGAAAGTTTATTAGAATAATTATTAAAATTAGAATGACTTCTTAATTACAAAAGCTTTCCAAGTAATATTGTAATTAAATAAATAATTTTAAATTTATAGGCATTACATGAAGGTCGGGTTCATCAAAATTTACGACGCTTTTCAAATTTTGGCCTTATTCATATGACAAGGTTATATGGCAGTGAATATGAAGATCCTAAAGGACATTGGTATGAATGCAGATGTATAGAAGATTCATCATTAAAATTACAAATTAGGTAAATGTTTTAGATATGTCATAAAATAACAAAACAAAAATAATAGTTTTCATGTACATGATAAATAAATTAGTATGATACATTCAAAAAACTTTGTTGTTATTTCTTTGAGCATTAAGAATATTGGAAACTGGTATTATATTTTATTTAAAGTGTCTATAATATGGTGGTCATACATCCTTTATTTAAGAAGACAGTCCTTTATTTCACTGCTCTGTACTTTAGATTTATTTTTTTCTAAAATGGCTATTTTGACCTTTATTTTATGAATTGAAATAATAAACTGAATACCAGCATGCAAATAGATGGACCACAGAAACATGACACTGTCATTTTTTGTGACAGTTTCAATGTTCTGTGTTATGTCACTTGTTTAAAGATCAAAGAATGGTAATAAAATGATGAGTCTTGTCAAAGCAGATGGATTGGAATTTTTAAATATTTCACAGACAAACACTCATCATTTAAAAACATTTTAAAAATCATTGAATTTTGCTTTTATCTCCCTGAATCTAATACCCCTTGTTGAATGGGTATTTTCATTAGTGAATAATATGTGGACCCCTGAGAAAGCCCAATTAAACCAAAGGCATGATAAAACATATAGCACTCTATGCTCTTCATGTAATGTGAGACAGAGGACAATAGTTGTACATGCATTCCTTATGCTGTTAAAGTGCATAGGAAATGGCAGTGTTTGAAGAGCACATAAAGCATATTATGCTATATGAGTTTAACCAAAGACAAGCAATGATAGTGACATAAAACATGAATACCATATATGGGCAGTATAAAAAAGTGTCTGTGATGGTTCCAGAAATTCCAATTGGTGAGGAGGATCTTCACAAATATGCCATGCAAAGGATGACTTGTTTAGCTGAATAATGATGTGCTGAGAACTTCTAGTGAGGAGAATCCAGAGGCAACAGTCAAGGAATTAACCACAATTGTCCATTCATCCCATTCAATTATTCACAGGCATCTATAGGATCTTTATTATGTGTCAAAATTGGGTAAGTGGATACTCCATGAGCTCACCCCACAAAATATGCGACAACAAGTGGAACTTGCACTTTTTTTGTTCCCCTGTGAAAAGAGAGAGTTGTTTCTGAACAGAGTAGTTATAATGGGAGATGAAAAATGGATTCCATAACATATCATTAAGTGCAAACTGATCGTGCATGCCAATAGTGGCTGAATCTGGACATTTTCCACATAAGGTGTTGCTGAATGTTTGATGATATGAAAGGCATAATCCATTGCTAGCTTCTACTGAATCAAACCATTATAGGGGAGGTCTACTGTCAGCATCTAGTGTCTATGTGCTGTTTTGTAGGGAAAAAGTCTGGCACTCTTAATCATAAAGGCATGGCTATTCTATAGGACATGGCGAAACCACACATGGTTAGAATGACTTGTGCTAATTTTCAGGAGTTCAGTTGGGGAAAACTTCCCCATCCAGCTTATTCTTCTGACTCTCATCATCTGATTGCTATCGTTTTGCAGCCTCAAACATCATCTTGCTTGGAAAAAACTTCAAAATGTTGAGAAGGTACACTGAACCTGAGTTTTTTGGATTGAAATCCATGGATTTTCAAGTCTGGCATTCAAAAATTTGTTGAACAGTGGGAGAAGATTGTCAGTACTGAATAATGATGTGCTGAGAACTTCTAGTGAGGAGAATCCAGAGGCAACAGTCAAGGAATTAACCACAATTGTCCATTCATCCCATTCAATTATTCACAGGCATCTATAGGATCTTTATTATGTGTCAAAATTGGGTAAGTGGATACTCCATGAGCTCACCCCACAAAATATGCAACAACAAGTGCACTTATTATGATGATTAAAAGATCTATTCCAGGTAAATTTTATTTGTTTCTTTATATGTGCAAAAAAAAAAAAAATTATGGGATGACCTGATATTTTGACTACCACAAATTTCATGTACTTTAAATAGGATTTTAAAAATAAAAATCAAATTTTTATTAGATTTAATCAGCAATTTGCAGGCAACAGAAAACCCAGCTCATTTGAATGAAAACAGGACAGGTGAAAATATTATTTAATAATCAGAAATAATTTTTATTAAGGTTAATATCATCTATCAGATGGCACTAACTAATTATTGTACTGAAATATTTTTATTAATTTAAATTTATTTCCGATTATTAAAACCAGAGGCAGCTTGTGCAAAGGCACCCAGCACTCCCAATTTTTCTCAATATATAAATATATTTATTAATTTATTTATATTTGCTTGTATTATTTTAATTTTATTGTCAATAATCCTATACAATTCTCTTATTTTATATAAAAAATAATAAAATTCTATCTTGTAGCAGAAGGGAGAATGAAGGATGCTAGTGTGCACTGTGTTTATCACAGTGGCACATTGCTAATTGCACATGCTCGCACAATCATATGCACATCATATGACACACGAGATGAGAGCTATTGGTGTAATGCAGCACTGTCTGTCATGCAAGTCCATTGTTGTTTATATGCAGGTTGCTTCAGTAGTAGAATGTTCCTAGTGCTTATCATGTCTACTCTGTCTCTTTAAATATTTAGACATTATAGTTAAAGACATAATATTTTGAATTATACTAAATTGTATAATTTTATCAACAATAAAAAATATTTTTTAATTTTTACTATAATTTTGCTATTTTATCTAAAAATGCATATACTGTATTTACAGTGTGTATGCATATTTTCAAAAGTTGCAAGTACCCCATGATTTTGGGTCATGAGCTGCCACTGATTAAAACTTCTGTTTATTCCAAGGGTTTAATTTGATAGCAATTATGTTCACTTTTTTACTAATTATTGAACAGAATTTAAGAACTTAATGTAACTTTAAGCAAAACTAAATATCAAATTCTCAACAAGAATTGTTTGTAAAACAAATTAAAAATGTAAAACAAAATGTTTGTAAACAAAAAGAATTTGATAAATTGTTTTGAATGCTGTGTGAACAATGTTAAGAATTGTTTATTAAACAAATTTTGTGGAATATTGGAACCTATTGTACCCTATTATTTCTTATAGATATCACAAATAGAATACTTTTTTAAGTTATTCTATCTTTCCAAATATGTTTTATACATAATTTTTTAATTTAGATTACTATCTGATAAAATCACTGTAGAAGAATTACAAGGTTTTGACAATACTGGTAATGTATGTAAGTATAAAATTTATTTTTTGTTGTATATTACAATATATTTCTGATTAATTGGGTTAATTTGAAATGAATTTCCCTTATAATCGATTCCCGAATAATTGCAAAATACTAAAAGAAATTAAAATTATGAACAATAAGCATTTAATATTAAAAAATAAATAAATTGTATTCATATATATTTTCAAATGTTCTATTATTTATTGAAAAAGGACACAAGAAATTGATTTATTTCCAGTAAGAAATATTGCAATATTTATAATTTTAATTTGATTCTAATTTTTATTGCCAATTATTTATGATGTAATAACAAAATAAATCTTGGGCATTTAAAAATCTTTCAGACAGTACATCTGAAATAAAACATTGATAATTAAACTTTACTTCCAGGTTGTATATTAACCAAGTTAATCCACAACCTGGATAATTTGGAATATATTATATTGAGGCATATTTTCTAAAAGTGTATTAAATAAAGAAAATTGTTTGTCTTTGTTATTTTGAAGTTCCAAGAAATCCTGTTTTACTTGTCATTTTGCAAATAAAAAAAATCAAATATACTCTTATAAGCAAATTCTGAATTAGTTCATAATTTTAGTTTAAAGAATTTTCTAGTTTATGTGATTAAATTCAAATTTCTAACTATGGTTGCTGCAATCTACATTTAATAATTGGAATTTGGGACTATTTTCTGGAAAAAGAACATATCTTGGACAAAAATTAAATCATCACATTAGATTTCAAATTTCTATTATTAAATATCAATTAGTAATATATAATTAGAATCAGTGATATTCCTACAAATCATTAATTTCTTTCACTAGTTATCATGATTAGGCAATATGTGAAATAATTTTTTTTTCAAGAAAATTCCAAATTCTAATTATTAAATATTTTTGAGTAGTAGCTATATATCTTGTTCTGTTTATCTCTACATTCCATTATTTATGTGGAATTGTAATAATTAGCATTTGAATTAAATTCTTCATATTGAGATTTATGGAATATAAATATAGTACAATATATATAATATCCAATGTTAGCAAATAATTTTTCATATTAAATCATTTCTATTGTCTAAAATAGTATTACAAATATATATGAAAAAACTACTAGCTTTTACACAATAACGATTTTTAAGACCCTCAGGAATGGGAAAGACCATATCCCAAATAATAGAAAATCTGGGGTGTACTCTGTTCCAATATATAGCATAAATGATGCTACTACACAGTATTATGTTGAAGTACAAGAGAAATCTTGATAAGAGGCTCAAAGAACATAAAGCAGACATTAAAGCAGGAAGGTTGTCAACTGCCCTTGCGGTTAAAGCTTATGAGCAAAATGTGATGATCGATTGGGGGGAACCAATATACTAAAGTCTATTTATGATGGTAGGGGCCTCACTACTATAGAACCATTGAATTGAAAAAATTAGCATATACTCATACTACTATTAATGATAGTAGCCCTGTAGTGCTACCTCCATTGTGGAAATGATGTGCGGCTAATGCACTGTAACAAACGTTTGAAATCGATATACTTTGTCTAGATAGACCAACATTGTTTATAACACCTAAATGCTGCTGGAAATGCTTTAATGCTATATGGATTCGTACAGTAAGGATAAGGGAAGCTCCAAGATTGTGGACTTTTGCACTCTAGGACTTTATGTAAAACATTATTATTTATAATTGTATTTTATGTTTATACTCTATGTTAATGTAGTTTCTTATATTTTTATATGTTTTTCATTCTTAAACTTTTAAAATTGTAATAAGAAGAATAGTTTGTAACTGAACTGTTTTAAAAACGTTCTAAAGTTGTTGTAAACGTAATGTTGAAGCAGCAATTCTTTTTAGAATGTTCTTGTACTGATGAAAGACTGATGATGGGTCCGAAAATGTTTTACGAAATTAAAAATTTCATTGGTACTTGCTGGTAGTGCTGGTAGTGGTAGTGCTGTTACAAAGTAGGGGAGTTTGAACCTCATTATAATCAAATTCACAGATCATACAAATTATTTTGTTATATTGAATATTTATTAGGATTAATAAAGGAAAATATATATAAAATACTGTATAACATAAACAGTTCTATCATTGTTGTTATGTTAAGTATTTTAAATCTTATTCCTTTGAAATTCCAAGGATCTTCTTTCTAATTTTGTCTTCAAATTTTTTTTACAAATTTTTAAAATTATGGGTAATGTTGAAGCAGCAATTCTATATTCTTTAGCAACATCACTTTTCTTCTCAACATGTTTATTATCTAATATTATCAATTTTTGTTTTAACATAAATTATCATTTTTCACTTCTGTTCACTATAACAGTTGTGAAAACAAAAATACTGTGCATAAAGTACTAACAAAAATGAATTTGTTAAAATTGTAAACTTAAGAAGCATGCAAATATGGATAGAATACTTGTATCTCATAAGCAACAAAATTTCAGATAATAGCGAGTTTGTGCAAAGGTATTTTCCATTGTGGTTACAACGTTATACATAGCGTAAGTTAAACATTATAAATTGTGTTTGTGAATCAACTGGTTTCCCTTATTTTCATATTTTACAACATTGTTCATCATTTAAATTAATAACTTACCAGGAATTGCGTGTCATACCATTATCAAACCAACAGCCAAAAAGAAAGGGGAAGTTGAGCGCCGCTTTTATGTCGCTCAGTCACATCCAATTTTTGCTCTAGCGTAATCACTAACCTCTTCTTTTTTTCGTTTCATGTTTTATCATCAAAGATGTTCTTCCTTTCATCCATTTCGATACTTTTTAAAAGAAAATTCTGTCTGCATGTATATGATAACAAAGCTGAATAATAATAATGTTAAATAGCTAACGTCTATATGATAACAAAGCTGAATAATAATAATGTTAAATAGCTAACGTAAACGATAACAAAGCTGAATAATAGTAATGTTAAATAGCTAATGACAAAAATGATAAAGCTGAATAATAATAATGTTAAATCGCTATCAGCAAAATCCAATAATTCTGGTGTTTCACTCCTTCAAAGCCAAGTGACTGTTCTTGGACTGCTCCACGTCCAGTTTTACTAACTGAAAATTAACATTAATTTGTTAATTGACATCATAAAATGGTACTAACCGAAAATTAACATTAATTTGTTAATTGACATCATAAAAGACTTGAAAGCCAAGTGACTGTTCTTGGACTGCTCCTCGTCCAGTTTTACTGCCCTTCAAAGCCAAGTGACTGTTCTTTGACTGCTCCTCGTCTGGTTTTACTAAACAAAAATTAACGGTAATTTGTTAATTGACATCATAAAAGGAGACGGAGCGTGACTGTTCATGGACTGCTCCTCGTCCGGTTTTACTAACCGAAAATTAACTATTGTTCTTGGACTGCTCCTTGTCCAGTTTTACTAACCAAAAATTAACGAAATTTGTTAATTGACATCATAAAAGGGGACGACCCTTGTTAGTAAGATTGGTCTATGCTTACAACTCGCATTAATCGAATATTTGGCTCGCACTAACTGAAACGGTATCATTTTTATAAGTCGCACTAATCGAATATCGCATTATTCGAATGTATCATTTTTATAAGTCGCACTAATTGAATATCGCATTATTCGAACTCACTGGTCTATGCTTACAACTGGCATTAATCGAATATTTGCTCGCACTAACTGAAAAACGATGCAACTCACATTAATCGAATATTTGCTCGCACTAACTGAAAAACGGTGACTCGCATTAAACGAATATTTGCTCGCACTAACTGAAAAACGGTATAAACTCTCATTAATCGAATATTTGCTCGTGCTTACAACTCACATTAATTGAATATTTGCTCACACTAACTGAAAAATGTATCATTTTTTTAATGTGCACTAATCGAATATCGCATTATTCGAACTCACACTAATCGAGGCCTATACTAATCGAAATCGCATTATTCGAACTCGCACTAATTGAGGCCTACCTGTATTAATCGAAATCGCATTATTCGAACTCGCACTAATCGAGGCCTACCTATTGGCAATTCGAATATCGCATTATTCGAACTCGCACTAATCGAGGCCTACCTGTATTACCATAATCTTAATGGTACTGTATTTAATATAATATATATTCAACATTTCCATAATTACCATTATCTTAATGGTACATTATTTATATAATATATATTCAACATTTCCGTAATTACCATAATATTAATGGTACATTATTTATATAATATATATTCAACATTTCCATAATATTAATGGTAAATTATTTATATAATAATTATTCAATATTTAATATAAGATCTTATGTTCAATTTACCATGTTTAGTAATTATAGATTACAGTGGTACCTTGGTTAACGACGGTAATCCGTTCCAGCGGAACCGTCGTTATCCAAACCACGATTCCCCATAGGATTTAATTGAAAATCGATTAATTCGTTCCGGCTCCTTCCCACAACCATAATAAATATTAAAAATGCAGATAAAAGTCATTTAAAATGTCCTAAAAATACGAAAAATAGTATTTATTTATTATATTTGCTACAAAACGAACTCGTAAACACTGATTAGAAGCTTATAGATTCAATGATTATTATACAGATGAGGTTTGATTTTACCATTTGATGGCGAACGAACAGTGACATGCACTCGCCGATTTATTGTCTATTTGAACTGTAAGATCTCGGATAGACTTTTTCTTTTCTAATGGAATCCGAAACTGCGACGTCACACCACTTGATAGTGTCAAGTAAATATAACCCAAACAAACAATAGAATCAGACTTTGTTGGCAGAATTTAAAATAATAATTACACAAACAATAGAATCAGACTTTGTTGGCAGAATTTAAAATAATAATCGAATAGAATCAGACTTTGTTCGCAGAATTTAAAATAATAATCGTCTAGACGTCACACCACTCGCAGGTGTCAAGTAATATATATCACAAATAAACAACGAATTCACACCACTTGCAGGTGTCAATTAATATATAACACAAACAAACAATAAAATCAGACTTTTGTCAAGTAATATATAACACAAATAAACAATTGAATTAGACTTTGTTTCAGAATTTAAAATAATAATCGTCTAGAAATCATCTTTAAAAAACTAAAAGTTGCAGGTGTCAAGTATATAACACAAACAATAGAATCAGACTTTGTTCACATAATTTAAAATAATAATCATCTAGAAATCATCTTTAAGAAACTAAAAATATTTAAAATAATAATCGTCTAGAAATCATCTTTAAGAAATTAAAAACTAGTAAAATAATAATCGTCTAGAAATCATCTTTAAGAAACTAAAAACTAATAATATAACACAAACAAACAATAGAATCAGACTTTGTTTGCAGAATTTAATTAATAATCATCTAGAAATCATCTTTAAGAAACTAAAAACTAGTGAACTGTTCCATAATAATCATCTAGAAATCATCTTTAAGAAACTAAAAGCTAGTGAACCGCATAATCGTCTAGAAATCATCTTTAAGAAACTCTAGTGAACTGTTGCATGTCTATTTTTAATTAATTAAATAATTTGTTTCTTTGTTGGCAGAATTTAAAATAATAATTATCTAGAAATCATCTTTAAGAAACTAAAAACTAAAAATTGTTGCACGTCTATTTTTAATTAATTAAATAATTTGTTTTCATTACTAAATGAATAATCGTCTAGAAATCACTTTAAGAAACTAAAAATACTGAAGTGTTGTATCGTCTAGAAATAATCTTTAAGAAACTAAAAACTAGTGAACTGTTGCGTTGGCAGAATTTAAAATAATAATCGTCTGGAAATCATCTTTAAGAAACTAAAAACTAGTGAATTGTTGCAGTGTCTACTTTTTAATCGTCTAGAAATCATTTTTAAGAAACTAAAAACTAGTGAACTGTTGCACGTCTATTTTTAATCTAGGTTAATAAATCTTTAAGAAACTAAAAACTAGTGAACTATTGCAAATCTATTTTTAATTAATTAAATAATTATTTTTCATTACTATATATGTTAATTATCATTTAGTTAAATATATTTTTATATGGTTATAAATTTATTCATTTTAATAATGATATTGTCGGATTTGAATTTTGTTAAAAAAAATAACGATTGAATGAGCTAATTAACAAGACATTTTTTTCTTTCAAAAACTCGTCGTAAACCCAAACCGTCGTTATCCGAGGCCGTCGTTAACCAAGGCACCACTGTATATACAAATTACAAAGAGTATGATTTTTACATACTCTTAATAATGTTTGTATAATATACTATATTTAACATTTCCTTTTTAGGAAATGTTGAATGGGAAAAGTTACTCACCATGTATTGTGACTAGAACTATCAATCACCTAAAGCACTATTTCAATAGTTTTGTACTCTTACTCATGAATCTTATGAGCAGTGGCGGATTTACGCATAGGCTAAAACCTAAAAGATGGCAAATTTTGAAGGGCAGCAAATTTTATGAGGCAGGCAGTGCTGAGGGTGAGGTGAGCCAGGCACTCGCCTCAGCCGCAAATCTGAAAAGGGTGCCAAAATAAAAACTAAATATTTAGCAATATTTTCAATTTTGTTTGATTACTCTAATCTGTTTTCCGTACTTGCTTTTGAAAGAGAAAATCCTTTATCGCAGTTTGCAAGATACTGAACTCTGTGTGCCAGCACCACCTAGGGTGCCACCGTGGTTTTCCCTCCACTGGTTGTTATTTTTATCTGACAGAATGCAAAACAAACGTTGGCATCCGTAATGGAGCAGTTTAGGGGCTGTACCATTTAAGCTTGGACAAGTGAGAGATCTGCCCATGGCATCACACTTTATAAGACCTGCATATCAAAAACACAAAAAATAAATTATTAAATCAGTGCTTCTCAAACTGTGTTTGCACGGACAATTTTTTCATGCTAATCTATCGCAGATCAATATTTTTGTGTAATCAAATAAAAATTAATTTTTGTATTTTTTTCATTTGATGCTATAAAACATAAATATGTATTTTGTCTGTACAGTATTTATATAAAGATCAATATAGATATAATTTTATTTGGATTTATTATTATCCTAAATAATAATAATAAACAGGGAAACAATAATAATAATAATGATAATAAATAAATCAGAGCGGAAGAATATAGCTTTGGGGAAGCAGAATAACTATAGCCTAGAGGTGGAAAAATCATAAATCTGCCACTGCTTATGAGTATTTTGGACATGTTAGATTTCTATTAAATGTCCAAATGTTACATCAAAGACACTAAACATATCTTTCTATGAAAAAGTAGATTTCTCACAAACCTGTATACAATATAATTATTTATTACACTATTATAATTTGATGAAAATTATATATATGAATTATTTTAATAATTCACATATATAATATTATTTTATATTATCCCTTTGAGGACAGAAAAGTTATTTTTACAAAAGTTACAATTTATTATGAAAATTCTGTTACATTTGTAACATGAAACAGAAAAGACCATTTTGACAAAATTACAAATTTTTTTCAATTTATGGTTTCTATATGAAACTACTTGAGCCGAAAGGGTTAATAATTCTCAAATTATAATAGTTATAGTAGATGATAACTTTTGAGGATTAACTATCATTATAGTAGTATTATACCATTGTTGCAACATATAAAAATTGCAATTAAAACAATATATATTAAATTAAAGAAATAACTTTTTAAAATATCATCCATGTAGAATTTTTTACATAAAACTGAAGTTATATAGTTTGCATCTATGGAGTACGCGAGCATTATTCTTTCTTCATTTTTGTAATTTTACAAACATTATTTTTAAAAAGCAAACTAAATTTAAATCATTACTTCTTAATAATTTAGCATAGGATTCTCTTATTATTATGCTTTAATTTAATATTAAGTCAAAAATAGATGAATTAATTTATAAGATTAAATATTACTTCAAAGTTTTTTTCTTAATTTATAGATGATAATTCATGAAGAAAATTAATATAATAAAATAATTCAGCAATAATCTTGGAAATTATCTTTCTTTCCAAATTTCTACATCTATAAGAAAAAGACATTGGTATAAGAAATTTTCAAATACATAATCATTGATATTTATTTTATAAATTTATCAGCATTATTGTCATGCTTTAAAACAAAAATATGAATCCACAAAAAATTAAATAAATTTTTAGCTTTAAAATTATGCTCCTTATATAAAAATTTAGTCTTATTTTATTTGAAAAACTATTTGCCTTAAAAATATGATATACAGTGCTCCCCGGATATAACGCTCTCGTTTATAACACAGATCTTTCCTGTTTTCCATTCGTTTGAAAGAAATTCTGAGAAAAATATAATACATCACATAATCGACGTCCATCCATCAGAATACAGGGATGAATTGCAGAAAAAGGAAGATTACGAACCTTCTTGGATAAATTGGACGGCTTTCTCTTATTCTCTAATTTAGAATCACTAAATTAAAAATAAGAGAAGCTGTCGGTTATAGCACGATTGTCTTATAATATGGGTTGGATTGCCACCCCGCAAACTTGTGTTATAACTGGGGACCACTGTATTTCTTTTTGGTCCAAGTAGCTTTTTATATAAACTAGATTCAGTTATTTTTATAGATATATAAAAAACATTAATATATATCCACTACTTACTCAATATAATAATAATAATAATAATAATAATAATCACTACTCAATACATGCAACATAGTAAGAAATAAAAAAACATTAATATATATCCACTACTTACTCAATATAATAATAATAATAATAATAATAATAATCACTACTCAATACATACCGCATAGTAAGAAAGTTTCTCAGCACTGATACAGACAGTTAGTTAACACACATTTAAGTCTCACAAATACAGTAGTCATGTCTTGACTCGAGTCCGACATGGCGCTTTGCCCTGGAGTTACTCTATGCACACACTGCTGTACCATGAATAATAATATGGTAATTTATTTGTTATGTGCATACCTTTTAAATTTATTTTTATGATAATATAGATATTTGAAGTTTATAAATTTTTGCTTTCTAAGAAAGAAGCCATTTCATTTTCAATTGATTAATATTTCATTATTATATCTTGTCCTATGCAATTTATAATATTATAATTCATATCTTAATAAATTTCTTCTATAGATTTTTCTTCAGAGTTTCCATAAAAATTTCAAGGGTCATATTATCAATTTAATGGTATAAAATATTAATCAGTTTTATGATTTTTTTGAATATTTTCTTTACTACGAGAAATTGAAAGTCATTAATTCAATCACAGCAGACTAATCTCACTGGCCTAGCACCAAACATTTTGTTTTACAGTAGCGACTTTTATTAGTCCTGTGCTCAACTCATTTACATACAGTCGTGGAATAACTTCAGTTTGCCTTAGTTGCAACATTGCCATTATTTAAAACAAAAAGATTAAATACTTACTAGAAACTCCAACAAGTGTTCATCTGTTTGACTGATGTTCTTGCTTCTCCAAACCATATAATGAGAGTTAGCAACAACACTAACCAATAAATCAAACTGATTTTGTTGACAGAACTCCACCAAATGCACAAAACTTGTTGGCAGAAGTTCATCTTTGTCATAAGGTAAATATGCAGAGGAAACAATAAGTTCCTGCTAGCATAATTTCCTTCAAATTTCATCTATAAGGTTGTTAGATCTCTGGTATAGAAATACCACATGGATTAAATATTTATATCATCTTTGAAAAAAGATTCAATCTGGAAGCTATTTTCAGATATAAAAGTAAATAATTTGCCCCTTTCATGGTTAAGCCCTCATATTTGGTCCTTATAGTGCCAAGGCTCTAGAATAAGAGCAATGTCATAACTGTCCCTCAGTAGCTGCCAACCGAAAAGAGTGGCAGCAATTCTAAAGTGCTGGAGATTGATTTGAATCAAATTCACTCATCACACTATAGGTGCCCGAAGAGAGCACACATCTATACACCTTCCATAAATGGTGTAGCTGAAGTCCAGCAGGACTCTCAGAATCTCTACTGTTGTCAACAAACCCGATCAAATCATATCCTTTACAGAAACAGTCAATGAAGAAGGTGGTCATGCAGGCTTAGTATTAAAATCCAAAAATGCCTTAAAGGACTCCAGATTCATCTCAATAGATTATATAGTAGTTTTGGTTGAAAGCACAAAGTTCTATTTGTATGTCAACTACCCCATAAGGAAGAATAGAACATAAAAATCTAATCTTATTACTGGCATAAAAATACTAGCAGAGGGCCTAGAGAAAGAACCTAGTTCAGAAATATGTCCTAGTTTTAGGGCTAAAAGGGAAAGTAGTGCTACTTACCCTTTCAGCCCTAAAAGATGGATCATTTGAAGAGTTTCCACTCAGAGATTAGTTTTTAAGAACATTTTGAGAAGATCATACAGGTCTAAAAATTAAAAAAAGAAAATTACCACTTGACACTTCAAAGGGATTATTTATAACACTGCATATTTCTCTATTCCAGTACATTTAATTAGCACAATATTTTATTGTTGTGATTATTGAACTTGATTTTATTTGAAAAATATATATACAGTCAGGATATGATTCACACAGCACACACGTACAACAAAGATACAAAGAAAAAAAGGAGGGAACAAAGAGAGCTGACTGGGGTAATTAAGTTGGGGTCATAAAAAAAGATGCACTCTAGCGACCTTACACTTACAACACTTACCTTACACTTTGATTGGGTAGAAATAGAGTTCCTTTAACCAGGAAAAGGAGGTCAAACATGAGGTCTCACCTTGCCCTTCTCTACAAGGATGCAGAGTTGGAATTATATTTTTATATTAATATAATATTAATTGTAAAAAAAATAATTTGGTGATTTTATAAATACAAACCAGTTTCTCTTATCCAAGTAAACAACAACAATCCTCAAGATAATTTATTGAAATGAATTATTTCTCAGATCAGTTTATCAACTATGAGATTACACTTTCCAATATAGCCAATGATTGTTTAGTATTAATAATTAGATATTAATGTATCAATTTAACATTTTTTTAATTGATAAATTATTCTTAATTGTACTATTATTCTATATTATATATATATAGCAATGCTATATATAGTTTTAATTTTTAATAATAAATTGAAATTTTCAATATTTTTTGTTTGGAAATATTGAAATTAATGAAAATTATATCATCTTTATGAAATCTAAAGATTTTTTAGCTATTTGTTTTACATTATCTTAAACTAAGATAAGGTAAAAATTTAAATAAATGTTTTTATTTAT